>JBCEWC010017354.1:0-12557 GCA_038996855.1 Solanum aculeatissimum
TAACTTTAACATAGTTGTGGAAATTAAAGAACATCATAGAATTCTTCACTTTAGAGCATGAAAATCAAATCTTTACACGTTATATGACAAGTATAATCAAACTTCAAATTTACATAATATCATCAATAAATTTGAATAAGAAAACATGGCTTTGAAAGCTTAGAAAAATACTTCTTTCATAAATTGACGACATGTAAAGCTTAGCTCAAATAATCATGAATATTGAGAGCGAGTGAGCTCTAATTAAACTCACATTATAATATAGAAATATTTCATCAAACATCTTGTGGGCATGAATTTCTTGAGAAAAGAACTTTAGTAAAGACAAGTCATAACTCACCTCAAGGTTCTTCCTTTCTAGCAAGGCTAACTTCTATGCTTGACAACAAGAATCAACAATTCAAGCTACATAATAGTCGGGGTTTAATTTACATCAATACAAGCCCAAAAAAGATAACTTTATTCACTTTAATTTAGGATCATTATCTCAAATCCTCTATCTTAAGAGTTCTCCTTTCACCAAAACGTGGAAATTAAGTTTAGTTACCTTCCTTCTCAAAAAATAAAAAAAAAAAGTTTAGCCACCTTCACTAAGAATCCACAACCTACAATCTAGTGATTTGACACATTGATATTTGGTCATAAGACATGGAGTGAAGAACTAGTGAAATCTTAATATATCTAAATTACCCTAGGATGCAACAGAGGATTGGTAAGACATCCAACTGTTAAAAGGTAATAGAACAATCGGAGAATGGCATGCTAACATTGCAAATGCAATTTAGTAAGTTTGTATAGTAAGGAGAAGCACTGACAGGGTTTTCGACATGGGCATGTGCTTTTCCATTTGCAGAAACCAGAATATGTCTAAATTAGTTGGAATCAAGATTAATAATGACCCCATACGTAAAATTCAATGCCTATTCAAAGACTTCATCTTTTTCACCAATTCAGAACTCTATTTACTATTCAAAACCTAGCTCATTTTTGCACTAGAATTAATGAACTCTACAATAGAATAGAATGGGCAATTTAATAAAGAAAACAGAAGTGAAACTAAAGAGGGACAAAAATTTCCTTACTTTGAGTAAATGGCGAGAACCTTGAAGCTGAGCTAAAGTTGGCGGAAGCTGCCGTGAACTAGCTTCTGCTACTGCTTGTATTTCCACTTGTTTTAAAGCTTTACAAAAAGGTTAAATATGTCCATCCTCATACTTGTGGGTTAAATGTATACTCATTCAATTGTGTTTTTCGTTTAAATTTAAATATATCCTTCAATTATATTTTTCATTCAAATATACCTCTCTAATTAGTACTTGATTAAAAAATTTCCTTAATTATATCGTCAGTTTAAATATACCATTTTTATTATGTTTTGGTATATATTTATCCTTAATTTTGATAGGGAGACACCTGAGAAATTTGAGAAAGAGATAATAAAAATATTTGTAATTAAAAAAAAGTGACAAGTTGACCAAGGGCAACTCAAATATTCTACGAATCAAGAGATTAAGTAAAATGAGGTGACTTGCAATTTTTAAAAGTTTTAATTTTTTTTTTCTTATTGGACCCACAACTATACTCATTCATTCTCCCACAACTATACTCATTCATTCTCCTCTTTCCTTTCCAAGAAAAGTAAAAAATATTCTTTACTTTCCTATTTCAAGATTAACTCCTGCAGAACTTCTTCTTTCCATCTTCTTCTTCGTCGGCAAGTTGTTCTTCTTCCTCTCATCTTCGTCTCCTCCGTCCTGTGCTTTGCTCTTCTCTTCATCTTCTTCGTCGTCTTCGTCTCTTGTTGTCACCATTCTCATTGTGATAGACAGAGGTAAAAGAAAAAATATTTCTCCATAGTTAGGATTTTGAGTTTGAGTTTTCATAATGTAAAAAAGAAAAAGAAGAATATGCATGTCTATGTTTATTGTTTATTTTTGTTTCTTCAAATTTTTCATCTATTATTGTTCTATTTTTTTTACCCTAATAATGTTGTATTCATTACTGTGGTGGTATTGTTACGGTGATGAATGAAGATCGACTGAACTTAATGAACGAAATAGTAGAAAAAATAAGAAAAAAATATTTAGTTGCTACAACAATTTCAAAGTTTGTTTTATGCTTTTTCAATAGATGAGGTACCCGTTGCAACTACTCTCTCAGTTGTTGTAGAAAAAATCATTTAGTTGCTTAATAAGTCCCAATAATTTAAGTACTTGATAAAACAACTGCTAAACTTGCAACCTTAAGTTGTTGTAGTAACTTAAGTAATTGGTTAAGCAATTGCTTAAATTGATTCAACAGCTACTTAAGTTGATGCAGTAGATTCCTTGAGTTGCAACCTTTGCTATAACAAGTTATTGCAACAACTTAAGTAGTTCATTAAGCAACTCTAAAACAATTGCTTAAGTAACTGTACTTTTAATTTCTTAAATTGCCATCTTAAGTTGTTGTTGTAATAACTTCAGTTATTGATGCATCTGCTTAAATTATTCCTACATAAACTCTTTAAATAAATATAGCAATTCACCCATTTTAAAAAAAAATAATATGAAATCATTTACTGTAGTTTATTTTTCTATTTGATTGAAGAATTAATTATGCTAATTTATGTGTTTTATTTCATCCATGTAGATGAAATGGCTTGGACAAAAAGACAAATTACTTCAACCAAATCTCTTCGTAAATTTAGAAAAATTAGTACACAATCCCAAAGAGAAGCAGAAACAGAAATAGAAGTAGAAGCAGAACCAGTTGTGAAAGCAGCAGAAGTACACGCATCTACTAATAAATTAACTTTACTTGTTGATGTCACATTGGTAGATGAAGAGGAGGTACTCTCAAGTCCTAGACAAACAAATGAGGGGTCTGAGACTCAACAATAATTGAAAAGGGATAAAACTGGTTTTTCTTCAAAACAAGAAGAAGAAAAAGAAGAAAATGTATGTGACAAAGTTGATTCTGCTTCAAAACAAGTAAGCAAATCAGACAATGTTATGATGGATGAAATTGGAACAAAATTGTGTCATGATTGGCATATCCCTTCTGTTTCCACTGCCGTTGATTCCCCTCCTAACAGTCCTTCAACAGATGTCATTGTTAAAAATATTAAATTTTCAAACTATGATTCACAGACATTCTTGGACAATCAGGATCCTGATTTAAAAGGTGGTATTGTTATTCGATCGGATATGAAAAAATTCTTTATTGATTTTAGAACGATTCTGGTGGCACAAAATTTAGAAAATTTTGATCTAGTATATTTGGGAAGTATTTAGACATATCTGAGGGAATAGTTCCACAACTTCTTATGAGCTTATTATATCAACTTCTTCGGAGAAAGATTATTAGTGATGAAAAAAAATACAATTTGGATCAATTATTGTGGCATGCCAGTTTGTTTCAGCATGAAAGAACTTGCAATCATGACAGGCTTAAACTGTCGTCATACTCTTAGTGTTTCTACTCGGTTGGAGAAGTCATCCAAGAGTTCTAAGGTTGTTGAAAAGCGCAAGAAATTGCGTAAGTTAACTGGAAAAAGTTTCAAAGAGAAGGATTTAATTTCTTTCTAAAGTCCGAAGAGGTTGCGAGAAGTTTCAAGAAGTCACTGTGGTTACTTTGATTCGTGCATAGAATTCTTTGTGCACACGGTCAAAACACAAGAATTCTTGTTGATTGGATTGAGTTTTGTATCGATATTAAAGCATTTCGTGCCCATTAATGGGGCCAGGAAAGCTTCACACTCATCATTCAATATATGTTGAAGGAATTGAAACCAACAAGGAAAGCAACCAATCTTTTTGGCTTTTCTTGGGCTTTCATGGTAAACTTTGTTCAATATTTTTTCATCTTTATTAATGTTTGGTTCATTATTTTGATATGTAATGATATTATTTTATATAGGCTTGGACATTTAAAGCTATTCTCCATTTTCAGATTCGGTTTAAAAATTTATCAGATGAATTTTCTTTTCGAGAATTCTTAGATGGTTGAATGCAAAGAAAAATAATTCTGTTAAAATTGATGATTTATTTGATCCCCGTCTAACTCGATAAGACTTCTCATTTTATATTGTTGTGCTAGTCTAAGAAATTGTTGTATTATATTCAACAATTATTTGGCTAGCTTGTGTCTAGTCTCAACAGTTGTGCCTAGTCTCAACAATTATTGTAGTTGTCACAATAGTTGCTAAAATAATTTTAGCAATTGTTATGCCTATCCTCAGCAATTGTTATAGTTATCATAGCAATTACTGAAATAGGTACAATAATTACTGATGTTAAATGAAATAATTAGCGCAATTATCACATTTAATTATTTGGTTAGTTTGTATCTAGTCCTAGCAGTTGTTGTGCCTAGTCTCAACAATTATTGTAGTTTTCACAACAATTGCTGAAATAATTTCAGTAATTATTATGTCTATCCTCAACAATTGTTATAGCTATTATAGCAGTTGCTGAAACAGGTACAACAATTAGTGATGTTAAACAGAATAATTAGTGCAATTATCATACTTGTTGGGTATTATTCATACTTCTGCCTTAAAATTTATTTTTTTTATTCATAGATTGTGTACCTGTGGATAGCTCCTTCAACCACTGAGATAGAGATGAAATTTATTTTTTAATTTGTTCCATTGGAAGAATACAAGATAAGCTTGAAAATCTTTGAGAGAATTTAATTGGAGCATCAACTATTAAAAGAGATTTGTCTGTGGTTGAAAGAAATTTTGATGCTTCGAGAGCTATTGACTTTTGATGCTTCGAGAGCTATTGACGAAGTTATTGCTAGTGTTGCGAATAATGATGCAACAAGATTCAAAAATTATTTTTATATTGATGGTGATACTGGTGATATTGTTGGTATTTTTGGTGAAGGTGTTGGTGTTTCTGATATTATTGATGGTGCAACTGTTGGTGAAGGTGCTGATGTTTTTGGTGTTGGTGTTGGTGGTGGTACTGTTGGTGATGGCATTGTTGGTGGTATTTATGGTGCTGGTAATAATGTTGATGGTGGCATTGCTGGTGGTATTTATGGTGCTGGTATAGTGTTGGTGTTATTGGTGGTCATAATATTGGAACATTATTTTCTCCCAGTTAGTGAGACTGTTCGACGTCCTTTAGAAACTCCCTACACCTTGGGAAAATATTCGACTATTAGTGTTAGTATCTCTATGGTACGTTTCATGTGCTTGTGAATGTAAACAAGTGTCTAAACAAATGAATTTGTTGATTGCCAAGGTGGAGACTCTGGATACACACATTAGCACATTGATATCCAAAAGAGGCATCAATCTATCTTTGAGCATCTCAAATCTTTACACTCTTATTGGTGTAAAAAGGAGAAAAAGGTAGATTTCTAAGGCACTATCAAGTGCCAGAAAAAGGCAGTCAACACTTCAAAGATGGTGATTGATCAACAAAAGAAGCTTCAACCAGTAAATATTTATTTGAATGTTGATGGCCAAAAAAAGAAAAAGCTCCAGCAATGGATTAAGAAGAAACAGACACCCAAGGCAAGGTATACAATGCATGAATTGGATTGTAATGACTTTGGAATGATGACAAACATGGATGTTTGGTGGAAAGACAATGTAAGTTAAGTTTCTACAATTTCTTATAATTTTTTATCTACTTCATTTAGTTATTGCAATTGTTGAGCAATTACAGTAATTGCTGCAATTATTTCATAAAAAATTATATCAATTACAATAATTATTATACCTGTTGCAATAATTTAATAAAATAATTACAGCAAATGCAACAACTGTTATAGTCTTTTTATATTTGTTGATTTAGGTGCTGCGTCGGCTACACATAATTCTACTTAGTAACTAATTTTATATTTATGGTTGTAGCTTGTAGATGAAATACTATGTCTTATGAGAATAAGACATGTAAATTATCCCACACATTATAATTCAACAGATATTATTTTGGACCTTAATTTCGGTAATATTTTTAAAGATATCTATACTAAGTTGTTAGATGCTAGCATGCAACAGGGTGTTCTTTCGTTGAAGGATCACCTTAGTACATATGTGTTTGATGAATTTTACATAAAAATTTATAAAGAAGCAAAATTCTTTTCCGGTGGTGTCCCATGGATAGGTGCCAAAAAAATCAACATTGTGATGAATCAAGAGAAAAATTATTTCATCGCTCTCGAGTTTGTAATCAACGGGGGAGTGATAATGTTTATGATTGCAATCTTCCAGTATTTGTAGAAGATGGATTCATGTTATTCATGGTACCACTAATAGAATTAATAGTAGGGCAACTTGTGGTTCATACTCATTGGCTTATATTGAGCATTTGATTACTCACACTCTTATGATTTTGATGAATGCTAATACTGTTAGTCAGATGCTATGGAAATAGATAGTTGGTGTGTTTGAAAAAGAATTGATATTGTAGGATGGGTTGTTGAAAATTATCGTGGATTGTAGTTATCTTTCAAGTTGACAGTCAAACACTAATTTTTTTTTATATTTTTTTGAATGGTGGTTTGATGTTGAACTTTCATATTATTATATTTTTAGTTAATTATATAATATGTTAGTATTGAACCTTTTTGTTGAAATTTGATATAGCAATTGCTAAAAAACATTAGCAAGTAGACAGTCTTCAACAACAATTACTTCAATTGCTTAAAGATATCTTAGCAAGTAGGATATCCTTACACAATTACTTCAATTACTTCAATTGTTGTAACTGCTAAAAAAAATTAGCAAGTGGATATCCTTACACAATAATTGCTTAAAAATATCTTAGCAAGTAAAATATCTAACTTAGCAATTATTGTAATTGCTGAAAATAATTTTAGCAAGTGGATAGCCTCCAACAATAATTACTTCAATTGTTTAAAGATATCTTAGAAAGTAGGATGTTTGATTTAGCAATTGTTGTAATTGCTAAAAAAAAATTAGCAAGTGGATATCCTTACACAACAATTGCTTAAAAATATCTTAGCAAGTAGAATGTCTAACTTAGCAATTGTTGTAATTGTTGATAATAATTTTATCAAGTGGATATCCTCTAACAACGATTGCTTCAATTACTTAAAAATATCTTAGCAAATAGGATGACTGATTTAGCAATCGTTTTAATTGCTAAAAAAGTTCTCAGCAAGTAGTTTAATTCAGCGCCTGTTGTACTTGTTGAGAATATTTTTTAGAAAATTATTGAGTAATTTGATTGTTAATTGATTATATAAGTCATATTAAATGATAAATAAAATAATTTTGATATTTTATAGTACTTAGACTTGAGTTTGGTGGAGATTTTGTACAATTACTTAGTAATGTGTTTACAATAGATAATAAATCGATTAACCGAACACGTAACCAACCTTAATTGAGTAATTTGATTGTTAATTAATTATATAAATCATATTAAATGATGAATAAAATAATTTTGATGCATTTTAGTACTTAGACTTGAGTTTAGTGGTGATTTTGTATAATAACGTAGTAATTTATTCATAACAGATAATAAATCGAGTAATTAAATGAGTAATCAACATTAATTGAGTAATTTGATTGTTAAATAATTATCTAAATCATTATATATGATAGATAAAGTAATTTTGATGTATTATACTACTTATAGTTGAGTTTGGTGGTGATTTGGTACAGTTACGTAGTAATTTATTCGTAATAAACAATAAATTGAGTAATTAAACGTGTAATCAACATTAATTGAATAATTTGATTGTTAATTATTATCTAAACCATATTAAATGATAAAAAAGTAATTTTGATGTATTCTAGTACTTAAACTTGATTTTGGTGGTGATTTTGTATAGTTACGTAGTAATTTATTCGCAATAAACAATAAATTGAGTAATTAAATGTGTAATCAACATTAATTGAGTTAATTTGATTGTTAATTATTATCTAAATCATATTAAATGATAAATAAAGTAATTTTGATGTATTATAATACTTAGACTATATTTTAGTGGTGATTTTGTACAATTACGTAGTAAATTGTTCATAACAGACAATAAATGAAGTAACTAACCGCGTAATCAACATAAGTTGAGTAATTTGATTGTTAATTATTATCTAAACTATATGAAATGATAAATAAAATAATGTTGATGTATTATAGTACTTAGAGTTGAGTTTGATGGTGATTTTATACAATTATGTAGCAATTTATTCGCAATAAACACTAAATCGAGTAATTAAATGCATAATTAATATTAATTGAGTAATTTGATTATTAATTATTATCTAAACCATATTAAGTGATATAAAAAATTATTTTTGATGTATTATAGGACTTAGAATTGATTTTGGTGGTGATTTTGTACAATTACGTAATAATTTATTCGCAATAAACAATAAATTGAGTAATTAAATGAGTAATTAACATTAATTGAGTAATTTAATTATTAATTATTATCTAAAACATATTAAATGATAAATAAAATAATTTTGATGTATTATAGTACTTAGACTTAATTTTGGTGGCGATTTTGTACAATTATGTAGTAATTTATTTGCAATAAATAATAAATCGAGTAATTAAATGCGTAATCAACATTAATTGAGTAAGTCTATTGTTAATTATTATCTAAACTATATCAAATGATAAATAAATTAATATTGATGTATTATAGTACTTAAAGTTGAGTTTGGTGGTGATTTTGTACAATTACATAGTAATTATTCGCAATAAATACTAAATCAAGTAATTAAACACGTATCCAATATTAATTGAGTAATTTAATTTTTTATTATTATCTAAACCATATTAAATGATAAAAAGTAATTTTGATGTATTATAGTACTTAGACTTGATTTTGGTGGTGATTTTGTACAATAACATAGTAATTTATTTACAATAAATAATAAATCGAGTAATTAAATGCGTAATCAATATTAATTGAGTAATTTAATTATTAATTATTATCTAAAACATATCAAATGATAAATAAAATAATTTTGATGTATTATATTATTTAGACTTGATTTTGGTGGCGATTCTGTACAATTACGTAGTAACTTATTCGTAATAAACAATAAATCGAGTAATTAAACACGTAATCAACATTAATTGAGTAATTTAATTATTAATTATTATCTAAACCATACGTAGTAATTTACTCGCAATAAATAATAAATCGAGTAATTAAATGCGTAATCAACATTAATTAAGTAATTTAATTGTTAATTATGATCTAAACCATATTAAATGATACAAAAAGTAGTTGCTTTAAAAGGAATTGATCATAATTTTATTTTGATTCTGGTTGCAGTTGATGAAGCAATTGCTTAAACATTTTCAGCAATTGCTTCATCAATTGATGCAACAGTTGAAGCACCTACAACAACAGTCGGTGAATATTTTTCAATAATGTTAAAACACATTCAGTAACTCATGCAATAATTGTTGAAATATATCTTGCAATTGTTGCAGCAACAACTAGAGCATCTACAACAGTTGCTGAAAGTATATTTCAACAATTACTAAAAAATAAGCAGCAATTAGTGAAATAATTGCTAAATTGAATGCAATACTTGTTATAACATATCTAATAGCTAATCTATTTCACCACATGTTGCATTTTTTCAACAGCAGGTGCTGCAACGAATGCAACAGTTGTTGAAACGAATTCAACTAGAATAGTAGATAAAACTCAGATAAGCAGTACACATAATATAACAATATTTACTTACCAAAATGGTCAAAAATCACCTCACAAGCAGTGCCCAGTGATACAACAATGAAGTTTAATATCAAATCGACAAAATTTCATATTCTTTTCTCAAATCCAATTTTTTTTTAAAAAAAATAGAGGTGTCAGCTATCCTTTCTTCTTTCCAACGCAATAGCAACAACAACCACAAGAAACAATAATAATACAAGAAAGAGGAAGAAGAAGAAGAGGAAGAAGAAGTAGAAGAAGAAGAAGAGGAGAAGAAAATGTGTGAATGTGATGTCTCCCAAGCTACATCTGCTTTTTGAAGGATAAAGTGGTCGCTGTCAAGTAAATTACCTAACCAAGGTTAGGATCGAACCCACAGGGAATAAGGTAGACTCCAAAATAATTCAATTGCAAAATGAGGTGATTAACCTACTTATCTCCCGAAAGGGGGGAGAGGTTTGTAATTTAGAGTAAAGAAACCTAAACTAAAGCAAGTGGTGTAAAATCAGTAGAAGAGCTAACTAGATTGATGTGTTCCCCATGATTCCCTAGGTCAGTATTACCAAATAATCGTAATCTTTTCTCGTGTGTAGATGCAGAATGGTAAGTTAAGTTTACCTAAAAATTTGATCTAGCGTAAAGGTAAATTTCACCATGGGGTTTGATCCACCTCTGCGGTATGACATTACTAACCCTTACCTATAATCTCAGTGCAACCTCCCCTTGATCTTGTAATGACCTGGTTGGTCATTTTTGACATTTTCTATGAAAATTACTATATTACCCTTTTGTAAGTTGCTTTGGGCCTATTTTGAACTATTTGAATGGTTGGAACTTGAATCCTAAGTTTCCAAAGTTGAAAAATATGAATTTTGGCATTTTGGAGGCTTAAGTTTTTCAAAAAGTGAGTTTTTATGTCATTCTGCGTTTCAGAGGTCAGATCAGGGATCCGTCGATTCTATTAGTTTTGAAATGTCAAAACTCAACTACAGAAAGTTGTGAAACTAAATTTGGAGTTAAAATGAGATTTTTAGGCCCAAAGTTGTGATTTTAGTCATTTATGGAATCAAAGTTGACTTTAGTCAACATTCAGTGTTCGAAAACTCGGATCGAAATTTCGATAGTTTTAATAGTTCCAAATGGTGAAATTAACATTAAAAATGGTCTCATCATAATTTTTAGAGTTTTCGAGGATAGTTTTGGTATTTTGAGTTTTAAACTAGTTTTATTGACTTGAATCGGTAGCTGGAAGGCCTTAAAACTGATTTCTAATGATTCCGTTGCATCCAGAATTATGTTTTTGGTAGGATTGCCTATTTCATTCATATATATAGGGTTCTGAATGAGTTTCGCGGATCAAAAAGTGTGTTTTGAAAGGTGTTGGTGAAAGTTGGCCGCGATCAATGCCTAGTCAACGCGGGTCAACAACCCATTTTTTTATTTGCTGAAAATACCCCTTTTCCCCCCATTTTGACCACTACACCATTTTCTTCCACTTTTGGAGTTCCAAAAGCTTGGAGGTGCAATTTTGAGCAAGCTTTTTCATGGATTTTCATTTGGGTAAGCTTACTAAACACAAGTTCTTTTATTTTAAGTATTTAAATTATGATTTTGACTTGAAATTTTTGGTTTCAACCCTCCAGTTTTTATGGGTTTTCAAGAATATGATTCAAACTTTAAATGGTGATTTCTCCTTCGATTTGAGCTCAATTTTAGTAAAAGTTTCACCCACAGACTCCATTTTTCATATACAAGCTAATTTTATAGTCAATTTTCATATTTGAAAACTTTGAATTTTAGGTCTAATTTTGACTATTTTGCCCCTAAGCCTAAACTATGTCAATATGGGTATCTAAATGCTCCTCTTGATGCGTCATATCTATTTTTAATAGCGGTTGATCGATTTGGAGTTTGTTTGGAGGTTTGAGTTGATTGAAAGCTTGTCCAAGTGCGATTTCGATTTTGAGGTAGGTTTTCCTAACCTTCTTGGGACTGGATTTGAGTTATTGACCATGTTCATGAGATAATCGTGAGGCTTAGATGATTATTTGTATATTCGGGTTGGTATGTTAGAGAACTGATGGAAATATAACATCGGTCGAGTTGAATTATGATTTAATTTTGTTTTTATTGATGGATTGAGATGAAACACGGGGAAATGTTGATACTTGAGACAAAAAGTGAGTAAATGAGGCTTGTGAGATCCATGAAAATAAATCTGGCAAAAATGATGAATGTTGAGATACCCCGAGGTGATATAATTACTAATTGGGACGAGTAGGTCCAGTATCAATGATTTACTTATCTATATTGGGATGCATAGGTCTGGTATCATTGGCTTCTTATCTTTTTGGACAAGTAGGTCTGGTCTTACTGGTACTCTTGGCTATTGATTTTAATTTATGGAAACTTAACCCAAAATGATGAGCTAAGCATTAATTGTGGCATATGATACTATTCTTGAAATATATTTAATTATTATGAGCTTCATGCATCGACACATCTGTCCTAATATTATTATCCATGTATTTATGCATATCTGAGTTGCACTATTGATTTACATCTATTGCTTGTGGCTTGTATCATTCCTTGACCTAGGTAAGAGGCAAAGGTATTATGCTTCATATTGGTACTACCCCCCTTGAACCGGGCAGGAGGCAAAGGTGAGATTCATACTTTATATTACCTTGACCACGGACAAGTGGCAAGGACTTGGCATCACTCTATTACCTTGACCCGAGCAAGTGGCATGGATTTGTCATCATTATATTACCTTTCCACGGGTAGGTGGCAAGGTTGTGACACACTAGACATTGGGATTGATGAGTTGTGCATTACATTTATAATTGGATTCATGGCATTATGGGTTATTGAGGTCATTTCTAATTCATTATGATGGGCAT
>JBCEWC010017355.1:0-12557 GCA_038996855.1 Solanum aculeatissimum
GCTATGATGGCTTGATCGAGGGTCTTCGGGTCCTCTTTCGCCATGTCACATATAGGCCCCCTATCCGGGTCGTGACATTTTATGATGCTTCTCCTCGTGATTTTAAACTTGTATTGCTCACCCATATTGTATCCTTACTTTATTGATTACGATTATGCATATTAATATTATTATAATGTCCTTTCATTCATGGCATACCTACATACTTAGTGGATTTTATGTACTAACACATACTTTTTTGCCTACACGATCTAACCATGTAGGGACGAACGATGAGGAAACTATTTCATTTCGTGGCTAGATTCGGACTCCAAGGTTGAAGATTATTGGTGAGTTCCTATGCTTTGAGAACAAGCCCATTTATGATGTTCACTTTATGTTGAGACTTGATCATTTTGTTTTGATGTATGTCTTGAGGGTAAGCTAGTATGCTATGTTCTAGACCTCGCCAAGATCTCATAATGTAGAGACATGTTTTGGACACTATGGATTGATGTAAAAGTTCCCTATGGGAACTATGATATTTTCATATTTTACATGTTTCGCTTGCTTATTCTCTTATGTATACTTATTTTACCTTATGTATGCCTATGGTATGAACACGAGGCTTGGATGGGATGCAGTGTCACATTCTTCGTGTCATGGCTAGGCCCTAGGTCTGGGTTGTGACATCCAACTTCTCTCAAAATTTTCCTAAGGCAAAATACTCTTAAGTCAAGGGAAAGGTTAGAGTTTCGTCTAAGAGATTTCTTCTTCAACTTCTTTAAGCCTTTCCTTAAGGTCATAATAAGGTATGTAAGCTTGATTTATGAGTCCCTTTAACCCACAAAGACCAACCCTAAATCCTTTCCCTTTTATTAAAGTTCTTGAAATTATGAATTCCACGAGCACGTTTTAAATGATTTAATGATGTATTTTCTTGTATTTTGATATCAATGAAGCAATATACTGATGCACGATGAGTTTCTATGATTTTCAAGTTGAATGCTATGATTTCATTATCTAGGATTTTTCATTAATGATGTGAGTTGTTTAACCTTGGTTATAAATTTATGAATTTTATCATGTCTATACATTATATTCTTGAATTATATGATTTTAAAGTCATTGCATAGGCCCACTAAGTTTATGATGAGTTTTGCATGATATTAAAGAATAAGGGATAAAGAGTGTCAAGAAAGGTTTGAATGTTTTCAAAGGTGTAAGCATGTTGCAAAGCCCTTAATGATGATGTTAAGATGATCCCTCAACGTGAAAGGATAATTCTCACTTAAGAGGCTTCCAAGTTGATGAGCTACTCCTATATGATGTTATTTATGATGCTAAATTTAATTTTGCATGACTATGCTAATGTTTTGAAGAATTTCGTATGAATGACTTAGCATCGAATGAGGCCTTAAGGTGGGGTTCGGTAAGGAAACCCTAGTATCAACTCCTTGTTTCATTATCTTTGTGCCACCATAGGATCCTTTATAGGCTAAGCTAGTAGATCTATAAAATCCCTAATGGTAAAGAAAGATGCATGCTTAAGTGGACGGAGCTCCATCTGACAAGTAGTCTCCCCGTGCCAATGTAGGGGGTTATGTTGGATTCCATGTAGTAGTTCACATATTCTTATATGTCAGTTATGGTCTTGTCCCATAAAATTTTTGATTTGATGCCTTGGTTCCATCACATGTATTTTCAAATGTGCATTGATTTTTACTTCATATTGAGCTTTCTTTTTTGATTACGTTTAAACATGTTTTAAATGATGACATTGCAAGTCCATGCATGGAGACTTCTAAATTTTATGAATGATGACATTAAAACTTCATCCTTGCATTGTACCTCACATACTTAGTACATTCAAACGTATTGACACATATTTTGACTACATGATATCACCATGTAGATATTGGCGCTCCACTTCCTCCACCAATACGTGGCTAGCTTTGATTTCCAAGACTAGTAGCTTTGGTGAGCCCTTAGTTCAGGGATTTCAACTTTTTCTTCATGCCTTATATCTTTGAGACACTATGTATTTTGAGTTAGTGATAAAGACTTTTACTTTCTATTTTATTTCATGTCTTTTGTATTTGAGGGGAATCTTAATTGTGTTTTGGTCCGCGCTATGTCTTTATGTAGAATGGTATGTTTGGATGATATGATTTTAAGTTGGAGATGTTATCTTAGACTTCCAAATAGTTAATGTCCCTTAGTCATTTCCCTACTTTTAATTCAACATTTGTTGTTAATTACCTATGAATACTAGGAGGCTTGGGTGAGGTGCCTTCGAGTCCCTTATTCATTGTGTTATGACTAGGCCTTAGGCTTGGGATGTGAAAAACTTAGTATCAAAGCATGAGATTTAAATGTTCCTCAAATATCCAACATACCGCATTGATTAGAGTCTTGTTCATGGTTATGAAGTTCTCCGCAATCATGAATGAAGGCTATGAGGTGTTTAGCAAACTTTAGCTTCTTCATAATTTATGTCGTGCCTTTAGAGTTTTATAAGGTTTTTGCCTAATTAAAAACACTCTCTTTGCCATTTTTAGATGATTCTACTAAGAAGAGATCCTCTACAAAGGGATGTGCCCAAAGTTGCCCCTCCCATTCCACAAGACGAGAGAGTGACGCATGTAGAGTTCTGAGCCACCTTCACTATGTTGGCCCAAGTATTGGCCAACCAAGCTAATCAAGAGGTTTCCCTTCCTCCCCAAGAACTTACACCAGTCATGAGAGTCTAAGATTTCATGAGGATGAACCCACTAAAATATCATGGTTCCAAGGTTGACAAAGACCTAGTGCAATTCATTGAGGAGACATATAGAATTATTGTGGCCATCATGGGGGTGCTATTAGAGGAGAAGGCGGAGCTTGTGGCCTATCAACTTAAAGGCGTGACAAAGGTTTTGTATGACCAATGGATTGAGGAAAGAGGTGAGGGAGCAGGCCAAGTTAAATGGGAAGAGTTCAAAGGTGCATTCTTGGATCAACTTTTCCCATTGGAACTAAAGGAAGCAAAGGTACAAGAGTTCATCAACTTGAAGCAAGACCATATTAGTGTGAGGGGATACTCCCTCAAGTTTACCAAACTCTTCAAATATGCAACATTCATGGTGGTAAATCCGAGGGCTAGAATGAGCAAAGTTATATTCAGAGTGTCGGAGTTGGTGTCTAAAGAGAGCAAGATGGCTATGCTCATGAAAGAGATGGATATCTCTCATCTAATAACCTACATCGAGCAAATTGAGAAGGACAAATTGATAGAGTGGACTAGGGATTCTAAGAGGGCTCAAATGGATGGTGGTGGATTCTCCCACCAAAGGGTTGGTAGGCACGACAAGTTCCAAGGTGGTCAAAGGAAAATAAGCCAAGGATCAACCAATACCCCTCATCCTAGGTTTAACAAAGACAAAGGGTCCAATCCTAAACCCCAAGGAGGTTTAGGGTGCACAAGTTTATCCCAATTATGCAAAGTGTGGGAGGCCTCACAAGGGTGAATGTCTAGCCGACTCAAATACATGTTTCAAATGTGCCCAACCCGACCATCATGCAAGGGATTGTAGGAGTGGTGGCTCTAGGCCTCAAGGCAAAGGTGGACAAGCTCAAGGTGCTCTAAGGTCCAATAGATTCCATGTTCTTCATAGTCGTTAAGAAGTAGAGAAGCTCCAGATGTGGTTACTGGTACGTTAAAAGTTTATGATTTTGATGCATGTGCATTGTTAGATCTAGAACAAAATTTGTCTTTTGTGACTATTTCTTGAAAATAGGTTCTATGTATGTCTCGAAATCTTAGTTCAGCACTTTGAGGTTTACATTTCTGTAGGAGAGTCCATTGTTGCACGAAGAGTCTATAGAGGTTGTCCCATGTCCATTATGCATAAAGTTTTCCCTTGTGACTTCGTGAAGCTTTCTATGGTTGATTTTAATGTCATACTTAGGATGGATTGGTTGCCTGCTTCTTACGCTTCCATAGATTGTCGAACTTATAAAGTAAAATTTCAATTCCCAAACGAGTCCATTCTTGAGTGGAGGGTAGTAGTTCATTATATAGAGGTTGATTTGTCTCTTATCTCAAAGTCCACAAAATAATCTCCAAAAGGTCCATTTATCATCTAGTGAGGGTTACATATGTTACTTCTGAGAGTCCCTCTCTTGAGTCGGTCCTTATTGTAAATGAGTTTCCTAATGTGTTTCCTAAAGAGTTATTCGGTATTCCACCTGAAAGGGAGATATACTTCAGCATAAATATCTTAGTTAATACTCAAATTATCTCCACTCCTCCCTACCGAGTGGCCCCAGTGATGTTAAAGGAACTAAAAGAGCAATTGAAAGACTTACTAGAGAAGGGTTTCATTAGACCTAGTCGATCTCCATAGGGGTGCCCTAGTGTTGTTCGTAAATAAGAAAGATGGATCACTCTGAATGTACATCACCTATCGATAACTCAACAAAGTGACCATAAAGCACAAGTATCCCCTCCAAGGATAGATGATTTATTTGATCAATTGCAAGGGGATAGGCATTTCTTTAAGATTGACCTTTGATTCGGATATCGCTAATTAAGGGGGAGGGTGTGTGACATTCCCAAGATGACTTTTCAAATAAGGTATGGGCATTTTGAGTTTGTAGTGATGTCTTTTGGCTTGACCAATGCACCAAAAATATTTATGGATCTCATGAATAAGGTATTCAAACCTTACCTCAATATGTTCGTTGTGGTATTCATTGATGATATCTTGGTCTACTGCCAGAGCGAAGAAGAACATAAAGAGCACTTAAGGTTGGTGTTGCAAACTTTGAGGGATGGAAGTTATTTGCCAAGTTTAACAAATTTGAGTTTTGGTTGAAAGAGGTTTCATTCCTTGGGCATGTAGTGTCAGGTGATGGAACTAAAGTTGATCCTAAGAAGACAGGAGCGGTAAGGAATTGGCCTAGACTATTGACTCCTTCGAACATTAAGAGTTTCTTAGGTCTAGTCGAGCACTATAGGAGATTTGTTAAAAAGTTCTCCTCTATTTTGTCCCCATCAACTAGGTTGACTCAAAAGAAAGTAATGTTTGTGTAGATAGATGAGTGTGAGAAGAGTTTTCAAACCTTAAAGGATCGATTGACTTCGGCTCCAATCTTAACTTAGCCAGAGGGCACTGACGGATTTGCTATTTATTATGATACCTTGGAGATTAATTTAGGTTGTGTGTTGATGAAACATGATAAGGTAATTGCCTACGCTTCAAGGAAATTGAAGGTGCATGAGAAGAATTACCCAACACATGATCTTAAACTAGCGGTTGTGGTGTTTGCTTTGAAAATATGACATCATTACTTATATAGAGTTCATGTTGATGTGTCTACCGATCATAAGAGCCTCCAACACATGTTCACATAAAGAGACCTCAAACTTAAGGAAAAGGAGATGATTGAAACTTCTCAAGGATTATGATATTAGTGTGAAATATCACCCAGGTAAGGTTAATGTGGTAGCCGACACACTTAGTAGAGTGTCCATGGGTAGTGTGTCTTACCTTGAAGATGATAAAAAAAGGGAGTTGGCAAAAGAAGTCCATATGTTGTCTAGGATAGGAATGAGATTGAACTATGCTGGCAATGGTAGTATGATGGTGTTAAATGGCTCCGAGTCTTCCTTGATTAAGGATGTCAAGTCTAAGAAAGACATTGATCCCTCCTTGATTGAATTGAAGACATTGGTGAAAGAAAGTAAATTAGAGGTTTTCTCACAAGGGGGAATGAAGTACTTCGTTATCAAGAGAGATTGTGTGTGTCAGATGTTGATGGGTTGAGAAGTTCAATTTTTCAAGAAGCCCACAATTCCTCCTATTCTATCCATCTCGGATCCACAAAGCTATATAGAGACCTAGGAGAAATTTATTGGTGAAATAGGATGAAAAATAATATTGTAAAGTTCTTGGTCGAATATCCCAATTGTCAACAACTTAAGATTGCACATCAAAAGTCAAATGGCCTAGCTCAAGATATCAAAATCTCCACTTAAAAGTGGAAAGAGATCAATATGAACTTTGTAGTTGGTTTTCCTAAGACTAAGAGGGATTTTTTACTCTATATGGGTTATTTTGGATAGGATAAAAAAGTTGGCTCATTTCCTACCGATCAAGACAACCTTTAGTGCCGAGAATATGCCAAATTGTATATACAAAATTTGGTAAGGTTGCATGGGGTTCCATTGTCCATTATATCAAATCATGGAGCTTAATTCATCTCTCACTTTTGAAGATCATTTCAAAAGGGCCTTGGTAACAAAGTGAAGTTATGTACCGCCTTCCACCTTAAATTGATAGGCAAGTAAAAACAATAATTCAAATATTAGAGGATATGTTGAGGGCTTTTGTGTTGAAATTCAAAGGAAGTTGGTATGATGATCTACCTGTCATCGAGTTTGCCTATAATAATAGCTTTCATTCAAGTATTGAGATGGAACCATTTGAAACTCTATATGGTAGGCGATATTGGTCACCGATTGGGTGGTTTCGAAGTTGGTGTAATGGTTTTGATAGGGTAGAAATTAGTCATGGATGCCATGGAGAAAGTAAGACTCATAAGGGATAAATTGAGAATGGCTCAAAGTTGGAAAAATTCATACTCAAATGTTAGGAGAAGAGACCTTGAGTTCAATATCAATGATTGGGTCTACTTGAAGATGTCACCCATGAAGGGTGTGGTCTAATTTGGCAAGAAAGGGAACTTGAGTGCTAGATGTGTAGGGCCCTACAAAATTTCTAGAAAGGTTGGCAAGGTGGATTATGAACTGAAGTTGCCAATGGAGATGAACATGATTCATCTGGTATGACTATGTTGATATTGAGGAAGTTCTTGGGTGATCCAAACTCCATAGTCCCATCAAAATATGTGAGTGTTTAAGAGAATTTGACTTATGAAGAGGTTTCCGATTGAGATCTTAAACTAGCAAGTGAAGAGGCTTAGAAACAAAGAGGATGCATCCATTAAAGTACTTAGGAGGAATCAACAAGTTCAAGGTGCGTCTTGAAAAATGGAAGCGAACATGATGAAGCAATACCCCTATCTTTTCTACTCCACTTAAGCCTAAGGTATTAAGTTCTTCTTGCCTTAAGACCTCCAGTTCCTTGTATTTCAGTTTCTCATGTTATTTATGCATATTTTCCTGTTTATGGATTATTTTTTAATAGCATTTAAAGTATGTGTTTTGAAACTTTCATGAAAAGATGTTTAAATTACATTTTTGCATTTATGATCGGTTGTTAACTACTGTTTTAGTTTCCTAGAGCCTACGTTTAGTACATTTAGGGATGAACGTTTCCAAGGGAGAAATATTTCAAGGATCCATAAGTTCGAAAGTTAGAAAGTGTAGAAGAAGTGAAACTGGAAATATTGTAGGTCAAAGTATGAGCCTCATTTATGGCTCATGCTCCAAAACAACATGTCGTAAATAGGGCTCGTAGATGGGGTTGGCCTAGATGAAAATTTTGTACAAAAAGGAATTCAAAAGATTTGATCTTGTAGTTGTTTACAAACTTATTTTAGTTTTATGTCTCTTTTACATTTGAGTGATCATTATTTTTTAATAATTGTGGTATTTGATCCAACTTATTTGCACTTTGACTAATATTATGGAATACCTATCATCTTGTAATGACTTGTATGATCATTTTGCACTTGTAATTTGATTATTCTGATTGCTTTATTATATTGTTTTATGACTTGCAGGTGTGAGTATCATGGTTCTCGAGTTTTAGAGAGGAAATTCTATCTCGGGAAGTTTGAAAAATAAGAAATTTGACTAAAGTCAATATTTTGGGTTAACAAGTTCGAATTTGAGTATTGATAGTTTCAAGAGGTTCATAGGGTGAGTAATGACACAGTTAGATATAAAGACCTATAAGTTCTGAAGTTAGAAAGTATAGAAGAAGTGAAACTGAAAATATTGTAGGTCAAAGTATGAACCTTATTTACGACTTGTTGTCTAAACCACTGGTCGTAAATAGGGCTCGTGGATGGGGTTGGCCTGGATGAAAAATTTGCTAAGTGTGAGGGCATTGTACGAGTGGTTTTATGGTTTGTAAAAGGAACTATGGACCATAGAATGGATTCGTGGATTGATGAATTGAGTTGATGAAAATTATGATTTCTAAAGTTGAACTATGAACCAACAAGATGACTCATAATTAAGTTTACAGATCATATTTTGGTCTCGTGGTTAGGAACCTAAAGACTAGAAATTTTCTAAGTGTAGAAGGAAACCACCAGGTGTTTCTATGACCTGTAGATCATTGTACGAATCGTAGAATGAGGTTGCAGATGGGACTTCAGAGACCAAGTTTAAGAAGATTGAAAATTTGATCAAATGAAACCCCAAGTGTGGTCCATAGACCATTTTACAATCTGTAAATGGGGTCGTGGTCTGGATCTCAACAGTTTTGATGAAGGACATTTTTTCCATTCCCTGTATATTACACCTAAAACTATGTCATTTTGGGATTTGTTTTACCTCCTATATCAGACCCTAGCCCTCATTCACTCTCATTCTTACCATTCCAACTTCTCTCAAATTTTCCTAAGGAAAAATACTCTCAAGGCAAGGGCAAGGTAGGAGTTTCTTCTAAGATATTTCTTCTTTAAACCTTTCCTTAAGTCATAATTAGGTTTGTGAGCGTGATTTGTGGGTTCCTTTCACCCAAAAAGACCAATCCTAAATCCTTTACATTTTCTTAAAGTTCTTGAAATTATGAATTCTGTGAGCATTTTTCAAATGATGATTTATGATGTATTTTAATATATTTTTATATTAATGATGCAATATAATAGTACACTATGCGTTTCTATGATTTCAAAGTTGAACGCTATGATTTCATTATCTAGGGTTTTCATTAATGATATGGGTTGTGTAACCTTGGTTATAAAATTATGGATTTTATCATGTCTATACATTATATTCTTGAATTATATGATTTTAAAGTCATTGCTCAGGCCCACTAAGTTTATGATGAGTTTTGCATGATGTTACAGAATAAGGGCTAAAGCATGTCAAGAAAGTTATGAATATTTTCAAAGATGTAAGCATGTTGCAAAGACATTAATGATATGTTAAGATGGACCCTCAACATGAAAGGACAACTCTTACTTGAGAGGCTTCCGAGATGATGAGCTACTCCTATATGATGTTATTTATGATGTTAAAGTTAATGTTGCATGGCTATGCTAATATTTTAAGGAATTTGGTGAGAATGACTTAGCATCGAATGAGGCATTGAGGTAGCATTCGGTAAGGAAACCCTAGTAGCAATCCGTTGTTTCATTAACTATGTGCCACCTTAGGATCCCTTGTAGGTTAGGCTAGTGGATCCAAAAAATCCCTAATGATAATGAGAGATACATGATTGAGTTGACGGACTTCCACCCATCAAATGGTCTCCCTGTGCCAACATAGGGGATTATATTGGATTCCATGTAGTAGCTTGCATGGTCGTACATGTCAGTTATGGTCTTCTCCCACAAAGTTTATGATTTGATGTCTTTGTTACATCACATGTATTTCATATGATGCATTGATTCTTACTTCATATTGAGCTTTATTCCTTGATTACATTTAAGCATGTTTTGAATGATAACATTATAATTCCATGCATGAAGACTTTTAAATTTTATGAATGATGACATTATAATTTCATGCTTGCATTGCTTCTCACATACTTAGTAAATTCAAACGTACTAACTCATATTTTGCCTACATGATGTCACCATGTAGGGATCAACACTCCATCTCCTCCACAACACATGGCTAGCTTTGACGTCTAGGACTAGTAGCTTTGGCGAGCCCTTAGTTTGGAAATTTCACCTTTTTCTTCATGCCTTGTATTTTTGAGACACTTATGTATTTTGAGTTAGTGATGGAGACTTTTACTTTCTATCTTATTTTTATGTCTTTTGTATTTGAGGGGAATCGTGACTGCTTTTGGTCCCAACTATGTCTTTATGTAGAATGGTATGTTTGGGCAATATGATTTTAAGTTGGATATGTTGTCTTAGACTTCGAAATGGTTAATGTCTGTTAGTACCTTTCCCTACTTTTAATTTCGCATTATGTTGTTATTTACCTAAGAATGCTTGATGAATGCTAAGAGGGTTGGGTGAGGTGCCTTTGGGTTCTGCTTTCGCCGTGTTATGACTAGGCCCTAGACTTGTATCGTGACATAAAATTTTTTGTTTGGCTCTTGAGGCACTCAAGAGCGATACAAATCATTACTTAAGTTTCTGGTTAAGTTTGGAATCAGTTGAGTTTTAGATGCTAGTTCAAAGATTTGATTGTTTGATATTGAGCGTACCACCTAAAGCAAATAAGATCCAGATTGTGCTTTGATTGAACCATCAGATACATTTCGTGATTTTGGAACTATAGGAAAAGTAATTGTTATATTATGAACTCATTTGAGGAAGTTATGGTCTTTTTAGTGCAAATTGTTATTGTTGAGTTTTGACCTTCTGGTGCACTCACAATTACAAAATTTTTCTCACAAATGAGAAATTTAGGTTGCAAAATTTGAAGATGTTACAAATGCGAAGGTTGGGTCACAATGGCAAAGATCCCTTATGTATTAAATTCTAATTTCACATCGTTTAAGCAAAATTTATTTTTTGGACCAATAGACTTCAATTTGGATGTTTCTTGTGACATTTTTCTCGTATCAAAGAAAGGATAAGATAAGAACTCTTTTTATGATTCTCCATCGTTAGTTCATGAACATTTTATTCATGTTTGAGGTAGAGAAAGTTGAGATTTTGTCTTAAGGTTCAGAAATTAAAAATCTTTAATTTGATTATCGATTCATAAATGGAGTTAAATGATTTTTCAATTTAGAGACTATGAGCTATGGTTAGTTGAGTTCAAAATAAAATTAATGATTTGACCTTGAGGGCTTGGGGTTGATTTTTTGTTTAGGGATAGAATTATAACAATATGGTATTGATAGACTTGTATACTCATATAGAGTATGTTTTTGATTGAATGGAACTATTCTGAGGTTATTCGAAAAAGAAAGGTACATTTATGAATTTTTTTGTAACACCCCAAAATATTTTAAGCTAAGACCCAATCATTCCTTTGTATGTGTATAGATTTATACCAAGTGATTCCTAATTATGCATGGGCAATAAGATATGACGATCCAATTTATGCCCTAGGTGTGACATGATGATTGAAATTTTTGAAGGATCCCGATCAAGTCATCTAGTATACCATACATGAGCATTCATAGGGTAATCAAGCATAAC
Source organism: Solanum aculeatissimum (assembly GCA_038996855.1). Classification (NCBI taxonomy): domain Eukaryota; kingdom Viridiplantae; phylum Streptophyta; class Magnoliopsida; order Solanales; family Solanaceae; genus Solanum; species Solanum aculeatissimum. The sequence continues at coordinate 11,272 of JBCEWC010017355.1, forward strand.
TAGACAAATAAATGGAATACGAGTCTCAAATCCCAAGGCTGGGATAGAAGAAAGTAAAGTAATTCCTAAGTAAATGGGATAACATCATAGAATTTTGTCCAAACATGCCTCTACTAACAATGAGCGTGAACTAAGACATGCCCCTAGCTCACCTAAATGTAAAAAAGAAATATCTCGACATGAAATAAAAGATGACATAAGCATATACTCAATAAGAAAACCCCCAAAGCATGAGGGCTTACCAATGAAGTGGTCTTCAAGCAATTGTAAACTAGCCAGTGGAGTGATGAGTAGAGTGAGTATCCTTCTCTACATTTTGAAACAATGTAGGCAAAATATGTGTTAGTACATTTGAATGTACTATGTATGTGAGCAAACAATGAAATGAACAAGTATAGTAAAGCATAGTGCATGAGATGTAAGATCATAATAAGATACTGATGAAGTAAAGTATGAAATGAAAATACTCTTGAATCATAATGGTCAACATCAACTCATAGTAAAAGCCTTTAAAGTAACTTACTCATTATGTGGGAAGTAACCTTAACCGATAGTAAGACCATGAGGGCTATAACATGGAATCCAATATAGCCCCTACATTAAGAAAGAGGGAAGTTACTTGTCAAGGTAGACTTCATTATGGTACATTCATTCATTCAACATTGGGGGCTAAATGTGGATCCACTAGCCTAGCCTGAGGTAGCCTATGGTGGCACATAGTTTTAGGTAAGAGGTTTTCAGTTGGATTCCCTTGGGTGGATAATCTTAACATCTATCGGACCGAACCCCACCTCAAACCTTCACGGTTCTAAGTGAAATCTCACAAAATAGTAAAATAATATAATCAATCCTATAGCCTTGAGTCATAAAACCATCATTCATTAACTTTGAAGTCATAACATCAGCATAATAGGAGTATCTCTAAAGAGATAATTTGTAATTTGGAAATTGAATTAGGATGAATGACTTTAGGATGGGTTAGGGCAGTTATTAAACTTGTATCTAGGGTAGAAAAAAGTCCAAGTACATTGAACCTTGAGCAGGGGAAATCACCCAACTACCCTACATTAAATTACAAAAATCTCACCCAGATGGACCCTAAATAGGATCCACCATGGTTTGTTTTAGGCCCCATGACCTGTGAAGGGGGTCATAGTGTCACACCCAAAATCCCATTAAGGCGGACTGGCACTCGTTGCCGATAAACCTCGGGAGAACCAACCTGTAATCACACTTTCTATGAACATTATAAGGTATTTCCACACTCAACATGCCTTTAGGAAAAT
>JBCEWC010017356.1:0-12557 GCA_038996855.1 Solanum aculeatissimum
AAACTCTTGTGATCGATGAAGACATCCACATGAACCCCATACAAATAATGTCGCCAAATTTTCAAAGCAAACACCACTGCCGCTAACTCAAGATCATGGGTCGGATAATTTTGCTCATGCACCTTCATATGCCGGGACGCATAAGCTATCACCTTACCATGTTGAATAAGCACACAACCCAAGCCAATACATAACGCATCACAATATACCACAAATTCATCTAACCCATTAGGCAAGGTCAAAATCGGAGCCGATATAAGTCGATCCTTCAAAGTTTAAAAACTCTTTTCATATTCATTCGACCACATAAACTTGGCCTTCTTTTGAGTCAACTTAGTTAATGGAGATGATATAGGAGAAAATCCTTCAACAAACCTTCTATAATAACCGGCTAAATCAAGAAAACTTTAAATATTCGAAGGAGTCAACGGTCTAGGCCAATCCTTCACCGCTTCAGTTTTCTTAGGATCAACTTTGATACCATCACCGGATACCACATGACCAAGGAAAGAAACTTCTCCCAACTAAAACTCACACTTGCTAAACTTGGCGTACAATTTCTTCTCCCTCAATGTTTGAAGCACCACCCTCAAGTGAACCATATGCTTTTGCTCACTACGGGAGTAAATCAAGATGTCATCAATGAAGACTACCACAAAATTACCAAGGAACGATTTAAAAATCCAATTCATAAGATTTATAAACACTGTCGGAGCATTAGTCAACCCAAATGACATCACCATAAATTCAAAATGACCATAACGAGTCCGAAAGGCCATTTTCGAAATATCACACTCCCTTACCTTTAATTGGTGATAACCCGAACAAAGATCTATTTTTGAGAAGTGAGTAGCTCCTTGAAGTTGGTCAAATAAATCATTAATTCTAGGCAACGGTATTTATTTTAACGATCACCTTGTTCAATTGTCGATAATCAATACACATTCAGAGCGAACCATCTTTCTTTCTCACAAACAACACGGGAGCACCCCAAGGTGAGATAAGGAGGAATAAAAATAGGTTGAGTATCTGGAAGGAGATCTATTCCAAAATCTATTTCTTTATCGAGAGGAATACCATGCAAGTCTTCGGGAAACACATCGGGAAACTCATTAACTACCAAAACCAATTCAAGCTTAGGTTACTCACACTCCACATCTCTAACCCGCACAATATGATAAATGTACACCTTACAAATCATCTTTTGGGCTTTGAGGTAGGAAATAAACCGACCCTTGACCACAAAATCACTACCCTTCCATTCCAACACCGGTTCATTAGGAACTTGAAATTCAACTTTCCTTGTCCTACAATCAACCGAGGCATATGATGCATGCAACCAATCCATCCCAAGGATAATATCAAAATCATATATTTCAAGTTCTACCAGGTCACCGGGGAGTACTTTATGCAAAAAAACAGACTGGACAACTCCGATACACTTTCCGGGCAATAATAGACTCACCCACGGGGGTATACACCGAATAAGGTTCCCTTAGAGTTTCAGGACTCAAACCAAATTTAACAGCCAACAGAGGAGTCACAAAAGATAAATTTGCACTCGGATCGAGTAAAGCATAAGCATCAAAATCAAAGATTTTTAACATACCAATCATGACGTCCGGAGCTTCCTCCACCTCTTGTTGGGCATGAAGAGCATAAAATTGGTTATTCCTAGAAGCACCACCAACCGGAGCCTTCGACAACCCTTGACCATTGGGATCCACTTGATCCTTCTTGGCACCCCTTGGACATTCGGAAATTTTGTGATCCAAACCCCCACATCCAAAGCAAGCACCCAAAGCCTTTCTACAATCACCCAAATGATGCTTCCCATATTGAACGCAAAGTGGAATTCGGGGACCACCCCCAACTTGTGCCTTGGGAGGAGGCACCACTGGATTAACAACCCTCATATTAGAACCTTGACCTTGATAGAATCGGTCAAAAACATGACCACCCTTAGAGTTGGAGAACCCACCATCAAACTGAGCTCTCTTAGCTTCGTTAACCCTTCTCTCCTTAAGCTTTTCACCTTCAATTTGCTCGGCATAAGTCATGAGCATAGAGATGTCCATGTCACGGATGAGGTTACCGATTCGGCATTCCTTCACTACCAAATCCGAAACTCCCATGATAAACTTGTGTATTTTTGCATGAGGATCGGATACAAGCATGGGAGCATATTTGGAAAGCTTAGTGAACTTGAGAGAATAGTCCCTCACCATCATACCACCTTGACGAAGATTGATGAACTCGGTCATTTTGGCTTCCCTAAGCTCAAGAGGAAAGAAACAGTCAAGGAAAGCCATTTTGAATTCTTCCCAACTAACCTTGACATCAACCATTCGCTCGACCAACCATTGGTTGTACCACACTTGGGCTACATCATTCAATTGATATGCGGCCAAATCAGCTTTCTCTTCTTAGCTCACCCCCATGATAGTCAATACCTTAGTGAGTTCATCAGTGAACTCTTAAGCATCTTCATCCACTTTCGAGCCATAGAACTCCGGAGGGTTCATCCAGGTGACATCCCTCACCCTAGAGGCCGGAGTACCAATATTCACAGGATTGATTGGCCGGGCTTGATTACCCACTGCTTGGGACAACATAGACACCATAGTTCTAAACTCAGTATGGGTCACTTGTTCCTCTACCGGTGCCTGAGGGATTTGTTCCTCGAATTATGGATCTTGACGGGGGAAGGGAGCTCTTCTAGGAGACATGTTTTGAAAGAGCGACAAGAGTACCAAGAGTTTAGGAAATTTATCGTAACAACTTACGGCATAACAAAGGAAGCAATTAAATAAGACAAATTCCTAAAATGTTATCATAGCCTCCCGTTCATAGGCATGACATGCATCACACCCATGAACAAGACTCTAATTGACGCGGCATGTTGGACTGCGAGGATCATTTACAAACCTAAGGCTTTGATACCACCTTTGTCATGATTCGAAAGTAGGGCCTAGATGTGATATGGCGAAGGAGAACCCGAAGGTCCCCGATAAAGCCATCAAAGCATTATCACTCACATCATCGGTTCAGAAGAGTGGAAAGATAAACACATAACACATAATTCTAGGGGAAATAGGGCTTTGGACTCAAGCTATGAGGATGTTACAGGGAATGGGATGAGCATGAATCATATAGGATATAACAAGTATTTCTAAGGGGCGGGTAATTTGGACTCAAGCTATGGGGGCATACCGGGTTAGGGGACTTTACACATAAGCACATTCCCAACATTCACAAGCCCATAAACATAATCATAAGCATAATCAAAACATCATTTCCATAACATAACCCAATAGAGCATAATTCAACGTGCAAGACTCTAACATGTCCAACATAGCCTTTGCATAGGATAGAGCAGGGCCTCGACATGATCCGAGCTCACCCTAAAGCCATAAAGAAAGAAAGTAAAAATAATACAAGGAAGAGGAAAGTAGATGTTGCCCTTGGACAAAGGGCTCACCACAAGTAATTAGCTTCAAGGAGATCACTTGTCGTTCAATGGTAGATAGAGGTCGTCGCCGGTACCTACATGGTAAGAACATGTAGACAAGAGTATGAGTTAGCACAATAAAGCACTAAGTATGCGGGTATGCAAATTCATGTGCACATGAACCTATAACAACCTACATGACAAGGGCACATACATAGAAGCAAATAAAAAGAAAGAATAATATATCAATATGCCATGATGATCGTGATACATGAAATGTCATAATGCTTATAGTATAGAGGGGATGGAAACACAACCGACATCCAAACTCATATGAGCTACAACATGAAATTTCCCAATGAGGCTTCCCATTGGATAGAAGAAGATTACTTGCCAAAGGTAATCTACACCACACCTTACGACCCTTCCATTTCGGTGTGATGGCCACCTTCATTATGGCCCGACCATTTTGGAAGGATTTACATAACATAAAATATCTTATCATATCATATCATATCAAAGCATACCTTACGAGCCTCCCATTTTGGTAGCAACCAATGTTGGCACATAGTTTCGGGAAAGGAGTGGGACCCTTGGAGATAACCCACTTACTACTCCAATCCTTCTCGGTACTAAGTCATCATTCGACAGGAATACATATATATATACATGCTTTTAAATCGGAAACTTGACACTTGAACATCAAATCATGCATACTTGGGCTTAAAAACCAATTCACTTTCATTACTCTTATGCATAATTAACAAGAGTCAAACACATTTCATAATTATGCTTCATGGGTTAAAAGCCAAACAAACTTTCATGTCAAACTTTATGCATAAGAGTAGCTCCATACTTGTCATAATTTGTCATATCATATTGGTGTAAACACCTATATTGCTCAAAGAGCCATATCATAGACATTATGTGATCATATTCTTATCATAACCCATACTTGATCAAAATCATAGTCATAAACATGTTTGGGACTTAACCCACATCAAAACCTTCTTGAGAAACTATGATCACGCATGCAAATGCCATGAGTAATAATGAGAATAACATAGATACTAGAATTCATACTTTAAATTCAAATCAAAAGCATTTCACAAGAGATTCAAGTTAAATCAATCTTCAAAACATCATTTAAATACTACCCATGCATAGTTCAAGAGTAAAAGGGACATGCTTAACTTGACCTTCATCAAATCCTTTGAAACCTCATATGATTCAAACTTAAATCAACTTTAAATCACCTAAATTCTACCACCCACAACTCAATTCAATTAAATACTTCAAAATTTAAAGAACCCAACATTAAAGAAAACTTAAAATCATAATTTAAAGAGGAGGGTTCTTGGGTCTTCATGGATGAAAGGGAATCCATGAATCAAACCCACATACCTTGGAATTAATCAAGAGAATTATATGGAATTGCAAGAAAGATGAATTTTCCCAAGTTTCTTCAAGCTTTCACCAATGGAGGTCAAGAGAATTGAGAGAATTTTGGAGAGAATTTAGGAGTGTTAGAATGGATGAAAAGGGATTAGGGTTTGATTTAGGGGAGTTAGGAGACCTTAGAAAGCCTAAAAGGGGCATAGGATCTAATTAAATTACAAATTAACCATTAATGAAACGATCTAGATCACTAAATATAGGGCTTCATTGAATACCTCCAGTGGCCATCTACTGGTCCAAGGCCGTGAACCTTCCCTTGAGGCTACACTTGGCCTCAACTTTGGCTTGAACTCTCGAGGGACTTTCTGGATCACTTCAAGGGGGGTCTCACACACCGTGTAGCTACACACAGATCGTGTACTTGTCTGTGGAGCATCACTTGGTACGGAGTCCAGCCCCGAACCTTGGCTAACATTCTGGATCACTTTACGGGACCCTCACGGGCTATGAAGGGTCGCACGGACCGTGAGGTGGTCCGTGGGACCATACTTGGTCCATGGCTTATGTCCCACCCTCCAAGAGAACACTGCACCAACCCACGAGCACCCCTACGGACCGTGGACCACCAAACGGTCCGTGGTCCCGCCCTTAGACCATATTCCAGAACCCCTTTCCAGCGTTCTTCCAATTGCTGGCAGTCCTACTGTTGGGGCCGTAACTTTCACATTCAAACTCCGAATTGAGTGAAACTAGTTGCATTGCAAAGGTAACTCAAATAGCTTCAATTTGATATATAGCATGTGACACAGTTCATCCCGTACCAAAAGTTATGACTTTTCAAAGTCCACTGTCCAACCGGCCTTACAACTTCACCAAACGATCCTTTTTGAATCCGACCAGTTAATTACAACCCATGGCTACCAAAATTCAACCACGACCAGTTTAACACTAACCGTGACTAACCATTATGAAGTTCATAAATTTTTGGATCGTTACAATAGTCCTCTGCTGTATTAGTAGTCTTTACTGCCAAGAAGTAGGCTGATTTAGTTATCCTATCAATAATCACCCAAATCAAATCATGTTGTCTACGAGACCTCGATAAGCCTATGATGAAATCCATATTGATTATATCCCACATCCACTTTGAAATTTCAAAATTTTGAGCTACTCCGCACGGCTTTTGGTGCTCAACTTTTACTTTTTGGCAGTTTAGGCACTTAGAAGCGAAGTCTGCAATGTCTCTTTTCATCCCACTCCACAAATAAACCTCTCCCAAGTTGCGATACATTTTGGTAGATCCTGGATGGATAGAGTATCTAGAGTTATGGGCTTCTGCCATGATTCTTTCTTGAATACTATTAACATCTGGGACACACAATCTACTTTGGTATCTCAATACCCCATCTCCCCCTTTGACAAATGCCATTACTTTATGCTTGTGTATATCTTCCTTCAATTGGAGTAAGATTGGGTCTTGGTCTTGCTTCTCCTTTACCTCAACTATAAGAGATGACATAAACTCGTTATGTACAAGTATTCCACCTTCACCAGATTCATCTAGTTGAACTCTCAGTTGTGCTAGTCTGTGCATCTCCTTGGCCAACTCTTTCTTCTCTCCTTTCACATGAGCAGTGCTTCCCATAGACAATCTGCTAAGAGCATCAACAACCACATTAGCTTTACCTAGGTGGTAGAGAATGCTCATGTTGTAATCCTTGAGTAATTCAAGCCATCTCTTCTTCCTTAAGTTAAGCTCTTTCTGGGTGAAGACATATTGCAGACCCTTATGGTCTGTGAATACATCAATATGTGCTCTATATAAGTAGTGGTGCCAAATTTTGAGTGCAAACACCACTGCAACCAATTCTAAGTCATGCATCGGATAGTTTCTCTCATGGTTCTTAAGCCGTCTGGAAGCATAATCTATGACCCTACCTCTCTGCATCAGAACACAACCCAATCCCACTCTAGAAGCATCAGAATAGATCACAAAGTCATCAGTCCCCTCAGGTAGAGTCAACACTGGTGCTGTCGTTAGTCTGGTTTTCAACTCTTGAAAACTCTTCTCACACTCATCAGACCACTGAAACTTAGCTTTCTTGTGAGTCAGATTAGTCAATGGTGAGGATAGAAAAGAGAATCCCTCAACAAATCTACGGTAGTAACCAGCCAAATCCAAAAAACTTCTTATGTCAGTTGGAGAAATAGGTCTAGGCCAATTCTTAATTGCCTCAATCTTCTGCATATCTACTCGAATACCATCACCCGAAATAACATGGCCTAGAAAAGCCATACACTTGAGCCAAAACTCACACTTGGAAAATGTTACATACAACTCACTATCCTTGAGCGTCTGAAGAACAATTCAAAGGTATCGACATTCTCTTTCTCATCTCCGGAGTACACCAATATGTCATAATTAAATACAATTATGAATATGTCAAGGAACTATCTGAATACTCTGTTCATCAAGTCCATGAGAGCGGTAGGATATTTGGTCAGTCCAAAGAATATTACCCAAAACTCAAAGTGACCATATCGAGTTCGAAAAGCTATCTTCGAGATATCACATTCTCTCACTTTCAACTGATAATGGCCTAATCTAAGGTCTATATTTGAGAAAATAATGGCACCCTGAAGTTGGTCAAACAAGTCATCAATTCTTGAAAGAGAATATTTGTTCTTAATGGTCACCTTATTTAACTGGAAATAATCTATACACATATTGAGAGAACCATTTTTTTTAACAAATAGGACATGAGCGCCCCATGGAGAGACACGCGACCTAATAAATCCCTTATCCAGGAGATCTTTCAACTGCTCTTTTAGTTCTTTCAACTTGGTGGGAGCCATTCTATATGGAGGAATAGAGATAGGTTGAGTATCGGGGAGAACATCAATCCCAAAGTTGTTCTTCCTATTAGATGGGACTTTAGGAAAATCATCATGGAAGGCATTAGGAAACTCATTAACATCTGGAACTGAATCAAAAGGTGGAGACTCTACATCATTAGCCTTAACTCGCATGAGGTGATAGATACACCCTTTATAAATGAGCTTTCTGGCCTTAAGGTAGGAAATAAACTTACTCTTAGGCACTATTGAACTACCCTTGCACTCTATAACAGGCTCATTTGGAAATTAGAACTTGACCATTCGGGTTCTACAGTTGACAAAGGCATAACAGATGTAAAGCCAGTCCATGCCAAAGATCACATTAAAGTCAACCATCTCTAACTCAATCAAATCAACAAGAGTATCTCTATGATAGATAGACACTACGTAATCTCTGTAAACCCTTTTAGATATGATAGGCTCACTAGTAGGAGTAGAAACACTAAAGGGCTCAAGAAGACATTCAAGAAGGATCTCAAACTTACTAGCCACATATGGAGTCACAAATGATAAAGTGGTACCTAGGTTAAGCAACACATATATATCATAGGAAAAACCTCAAAGCATACCCGTAACAACATCTAGTGCAACTTCCTGATCTCGTCGATTACCCATCACGTACAAATAGTTTGTACCCCCTCCCATATTAGTAGTTGCACCTCTCTGATTACCACTGGTCGATGGTGCTGCTGAAGACTGAGCTCTATTACATTCCTCACCCTGACTTCTCAGTAGGCACTCATTCTGGAAATGACCAGTCTGTCCACACTTATAGCAAATATTTGATCCCTCACGACAGTCACCTAGGTAGAGTATGCCACACTTTCCACATGGTGGTTTCCTCTTTGAACCTTGAGTCATACTACCTTGGGATTAAGAACCCTAAGATCTGGAATTCTGATAGCCCTGAGACTTCTGATCATACTTGTTACTCGGAGCTGGTGCACTTGCTGAGGATGATGCATAATTTGAAGACCTGTTTTGAAAGTAGGACCTATCCCCCTTACCTTGCTTATGCTGGCTAGACTCATGCGTTGCTGATTTAGCCTTCTTGCTCAAATGCTCCTTGATGTGCTATCAAAATGCAACACTTTTGATGCTTAGAACTTAGAATTTTGTGTGTTTTTAATGCGATGTTAGTAGGTTTGATTGTGTTTTTGTATTTGTTTTGCAAGATTACAGTGTTGGCAATATTTTTGGAAAAATGTGTTGAAGGTGCTGAGTTTTGGTGATTCACAAAACCCTCTATGGGTCATGGAGGAGTTCACAAGTCGTGGAGAGGGTTTCGTTTCAATTTCCAGTGAGGGGTGCAAACTTGAAGTCAACTCTACAATGAGGATCCACAAGCCGTAGAGCTATGGTCGTGCCTTGAGGATCAAAAAGTGGAGAGGTACAGAAAATTCATCATACAAAACCTCCCACGGGCCATAAAATCTTACATGAACTGTGGAATGGTTTTGTAGAAGATAATTCTAGAACAATATCAGAGTTCACAAAACCCTAATCTATGGGCCATGAAGTGGGATACGAGTAGTGAGGTCTCACGAAGCTTGTCGACATAGTTTTCCTAAATTATTTTAGTTTTGTATTTTACATACTACAAATAGGTTTTAGGTTATTTTTCATTGAAGTTAACCAACAGTCATGTAGTTTTGAACGAGTTCTTAGAAGAAAAACATTATTGTGTATTCTTTTACTAAAACTTGTGATTATAATCAAAGAGTTGGATTTGTGTTCTCAATTTCATCTTTGTAAGTTCTTAATTATGCTTCTCTACATCATAATTTTTGCATTTATATCGATAGTGCATAGCTAAATCCACAACTAGGGTTGTGGGAACCATGATGAACTAGCAAGGTAAAACCAGATAACGTGTAATTCTTGGAAGGTGTATTAGGGCGTATTAATTATTCTCTTCACTTTGATTGCTTTTGGGTGGCCAATATTAGAACTCGCCTAGTATTACTTGTCGGATCAAGGAAGTAACAAATATAAAAAGAGATAATTAACAAGATTCGATTGAGATGTTCTTATCTAATCAACCAAACTGGATCAAGGGGAGGTTGTACTGGGACTAAAAGTAAGGGTTAGTATAGACACACCACAGAGACGGATCAAATTTCGGGGTGAAATTTACCTATTTTCTGAATCAAAGACTTTGGTAGACCTAACTTACTGTCCTACACCTATACACTGGAAAAGGATTGCATGTATCCAATAACACCGAGTTAGGAATTCATGGGGATCACCCAACCCAAATTCTATTCAAGAGGACACTCTATGAAGGATGACAACTTAACTGAAGGCACATAATAGACTATTATGCAAATACCATATAAAAGCCAAGAGGGTTATGTCAACACAATCCCTGCATAAAAAATTAGGAAAAGAAGAACACGGGCAGTGACTACCTTCATACAAGATACCATCCAATGTACTTCCACAAGTTTGCACATAGTCAAGCAATACCTTTCCAAGACCCTCTGTGACCAGAAGGTCAACATCAAGAAAATAAAACTCGTATAGTATCCCATACTATCGATAGTTATAAACCAATATGATAGTGATAGGCAATGCACATGAATGAAAGTTATACAATAACAACCAGTAGTACCATCAGTGCCATATCAATCCAAGGTATATATACCCACTTCCAGTCCCAACCAGGAAATAGGACTCATATACTTCTCTAGGATAGCCATGGAGGGCTCGGGAATACCTCTATGTACTTTTCGGTCCTGATCCTGGTCATTTATCAATATATATTTATATATATATTAATCTATACCTTGATCCTCTAAGATCCGCTCCACCATGGTGATCGGAGATAGAAATCAAATCATTATAGAAAGGGTCGAAGGCTCATCAACCAAGTCAAACATATAACAAGCACATCCTAGATGTCTTAGCCCCAAATATATAATGAGCACATCCTAGATGTCTACAGTCTAAGTCTCAAGTAATAGGATACCCATTTAGAAAATCAGTCAAAAATAGAGCGTGTAAACACCTAATTTTATCAAAATAATGCCAGGAACCAATGTATACACCAAGGGTCATACTACAATCATGTTTGAAGAATAATTGATGCAATGTATGCCATCACTAGCATTCAACCATCATGCAAAATTGCATACAAAGTATTACTATAAGTACCTAACTCCTAAAGCATAAAAAATGACCCGAAAGTACCACAAATCTCTAATCAAGGCCTAGGGCTCAAATATACCTCACAATCCATAATAATACCAAAGAGAGTCTCAATTATAACTAGATAACAAGAAGCATATTGATGTGTTGCCAAAATGTAGCACTTTTGATGCTTAAAACTTGAAATTTTGTGTGTTTTCAAAGCGATGTTAGTAGGTTTGATTGTGTTTTGTGTTTGTTTTGTAGGATTTCATTGTTGGCATGATTTTTGGACAAAGTGGGCTGAAACAGCAGAATCTGAGGATCCATGAAACCCTTTATGGGTTGTGAAAAGGTTCACAAGCCATAGAAGGGATCTCATGTCAATTTCCAGTGAAGGGTGAATTTTTGAAGTAAACTCTATGAGGGAACTAGACGAGTCATAGATTGATCCATGAGTCGTAGAGTATGTTCATGCCCTGAGGATCAGAAAGTGGAAAAGTTCTAAAAAGTCATCAAACAAAACCTCTTATGGATCGTAGAATCTTACGCGGCCCGTGGAAAGGTCTCGTAGAAGTAGTCTCCAAATTTTAATTACAATCTATGAAACCTTGATGTAAGGGCCATAGAGTGAAGCACGAGTCATGAACCAGTTCGTAGAAGGTGCCAAACTAGGTGAATCAATTTGTTCCAAATTAGACTCAAAATATAATTCCAATAACCCAAGCACAACTAACTCCACCCAAAGGCTATAGAGAAAACATAAAAAAATCTAGAACTTAACCCTGAAATAGGGACAATATTTACTCACAAGCCTAATTAGGTGACATCCTCTATGTAAGGCAACATCCTGACTCCCATGCTAGGGAAGGTTACTAAATCTTAGAAAATTTCCATAATAAGTAGTAAAAGGACTAGGATTACTCCTAACTCATTCTAGAGTACTATTCAGGCCTATGACCATAAAACATCGACAAACCACTCCAAATAGGCTAACAAGGCTAAATTATGGCATAACTAACATCTTTACCACTCCAACTAAGAATTCCATAAGGACAAACTAGTTTAAGACTCTAAATTTGAGAAAAATAAGTCCAAAAAATCCCATGCAATATAGCCTTTGGAATCACTAAATTTGAAGCTAAAATGTCCAAAAAATGATCTAAGGAAATTTGAGAAAAATAAGTCCCAAAAATGGACGTAAAAGGGTTGCAGCCTTATAGGTGTCGCTTAAGAGACCACCCAGGTCGTAAAAGGAAAAAGCCTCAAAGAGACAGGCCTCACTAATCTGAGCCCCTGGCCGCAAAGTCAAGGTCGCTTAAGCTAACCTAGGTGTCACTAAAGTGACACCCTCCCTTTGGCCTGTTATCGCTAAAGTGATGCCCTGATCGCTAAAGCAGTACTCGCTTAAGCGACACCAGGGCCACTAAAGCGACAACACTAGATATCAACTGAAATAACTAATCTAACCAACTTCTATATTCTCTGATGGGGTGCTCATAATATAGATGATCTAGCCAACTTCTAAATTCTCTGATGGGGTGCTCGAGATTCATTTGGAATTCCATGCACGCAACCAAATTATGCTATCCTACAAAATTATATTGTCACGACCCAGATAGGGGGCCTAGATGTGACATGGAGAAAGAGGACCCGAAGACCCTCGATCAAGCCATCATAG
>JBCEWC010017357.1:0-12557 GCA_038996855.1 Solanum aculeatissimum
TTTTGTAAATGAGTTTGACTCTTATTCTATGATGTTATTTTGAAATGGTTTGCCCTTAGTCCCTAATTCCCATTTTTGTAATGTTGAATGTACTTCCGCGACCGATGAAGTGTGATGATATGTTTTAGAGGCTTGTTTTGGGTTCCTTCGGGTTCCTCATTCGCCATGTCACGTCTAGGCCCTAGGCCTCGGTCGTGACACTCCCTATCCAGGTCGTGACAGAATAAGTCTAACTTCACGCTTTCACAGAGTTCAAGCCTAGCTTAAAGTCACAATATTCTACCCATAAGATGATCATACTATACCATTTATCCCGTAAGACTCTTATTCTATACCTTTGTAGGGACTTTTATTTAGAGAATATTACTCCTTCTCACTACTCTAATATATTTACTTGAAACACTCATTCGAAATTCATCGATAGCCTTTTACAATCACTTACATAATGATGTCCACACTTCAAGCCTTTCATCCTAGCCACTTTATAGCTTCTTTAAAGTTACAAGACCTAAGAATTGTCAAACCTACTTTAATACCTCTGCACCCATTATGCATGAGACCCTACCTAGAGGAACACCATTACACTCTTACGTACTTATTTCACACAACAAGATTTTATCTGTCATGACCAAAACTAGGATCACGACTAAAGAAGAATGAAATAAAATGGAATCAATCACAATACAACATAACAATCCCACAACCAAGAGTCATGAGTACAAGAACATCTAAATAGTGTGGAAGGTAAATACAACTGTCTCAAGAAGTACAAAGTTGTCTCATAAAAAATTGATACAAAGTTTGAAAGGAAACAATAAATATAATCCCAAAGATCCACGGGGACTCAAAGTCTGAGCCTCACCGATAAGATTTGGATGGAAGAACAATAGCTCAACTAGAGTAAATCAACTACCCTGTGTCGGTCCCTGTGCTTGATCTTAAGGGAGGAAATAAAGTAGGGGTGATTACACCAAAATGTACCTAGTAGGTTCAACCGACTAGGTAAGAGAAATCAAACAAGAATGTAATAATGAAGAATCCTAACACCTGCATCACTAGGTTAGTAGACAATAAGCATAATCGAGAAATAATAAATATAACAAGTAGTCAATGATACAATGCATATGAAATATATGGATGGAATGGCGTCGCAGGCCATGTATGAGGTGAAATCACAACTATCGCAGGGCCGATGTACATATCTATCTAGATGAAGCTATAATATAGAACCTGGGGGCATCACAGGCCATGTACTCAAGTGTCTCAAGGCGTCGTAGGCCATAAGTAGAATTATGTTGAGCCATCACAGGCCTCATACTGAAGTATCCCAAGATATCACAGGTTTTATGTTGTAGTGTTTCAACTATCACAATATCTCAAATAATACAAATGCATTATGAAATGGGTGCATACCAATGCAATAGTTCAAGTTTAAACTAGGTGCATACCAATACATCAATAGAGTATAAGATATATATATACCAATGCAACAAATCAAGTATAAGCTCGGGGCATACCAATACATCAATAGAGTATGGGGTACATGCATACCAATGCAACAATAATATATAACTCCATGCATACCAATATGATGTCGCTTAAGCCACACCTTATTTTTGAGGTGAAGCGGTCATTGTCAAGTAATTAACCTAACTGAGGTTAGGGTCGATCCCTCAGGGAATATGGTAGACTCATTAATTAATTCAATGTAAGTCGGGATGACTAAACTACTTATCTCCCAAGAAAAGGAGGGTTTTTTGTAAAGTAAAATTAACTAAACTAAATGAATACAGGTAATGAGAAACTAGTAGAAGAGCTAAATAGGGTAATGTGTTCCCCATGAATCCCTAACTTGGTATTATCCGATAAATGCAACCTTTTCCAATTTGTAGGTGTAGGACAGTAAGCTAGGTTCACCTAAATCTTTGATCCAACGAATAGGTAAATTTCGTACCAGAACTTGATCCGTCACCATGATGTGGCATTACTAGCCTTTACTTTTAAAATCTCAGTACAACCTTCCCTTGATCCAGTTCGGTTGATTAGATGAGAACATCTAAAAATCGAATCCTGTTAATTACCTCTTTTCCTATATGTTACTTACTTGATCCGGAAGTAACCATAGGCATGTTCTAACGTAGGCCTCTATTAAAAAATAGTTTAAGTGAAAATAATTAATTAATCCAATCTAACACACCTTCCAAGAATTACATAATATCTAATTTTACTTTGTTAGTTTGTCATGGTTTCCACAACCCTAGTTGTGGATTTAGCTATTCATGATCAATATAAATGCAAAAATTATGAAGTAGAGTAGCATAATTAAGCACTTACATAGATGAATTAAGAATATGAAATCCAATTCTTTAATTAGAATTACATGATTGAATAAAGAACACACACTAATGTTTTTTCTCTCAAAATATGATAAATCCTAAGTGTATCCTCTAAAACCTTCTTCAAACTTCGTGACTGCTAGGATCTTAATGAAAAATAACCTGAAAAACTATTTATAATGTGTACAATACAAAACAAAAACAAAATAGGAAAACTGTGTCGGCACCATCTACGGATAGGTTTACGACTCGTGTATCATTATACGACTCATACATGAAGGTTTCATAGATTGTAACTGAAATGTGGAGATTACTTCTATGATACCTTTCCACGGGCTGTGTAAAATTCTATGGCCCATAGGGGATTTCATCTGATGACTTTTCAGGACTTCTCCACTTTCTGATCCTCAGGGCACGACTATACTCTACGACTCGTGGATCAATCTATGATTCATCTACTTCCCTCATAGAGTTTAACTTAGAAATTCACCATTCAATGGAAATTGGTATGAGATCCCATCTACGGCTCTTGAACCTTTTCATGACCCATAAAGGGTTTTGTAGATTATCAAATTCTACTATTTCAGCCTACTTTGTCCAAAAATCATGCCAACACTAAAATCCTACAAAACAAACACAAAACACAATCAAACCTACTAACATCGACTTGAGAACATACATAATTCCAAGTTCTAAGCATCAAAAGTCTTGTATTTCGGCAGTGCATCAATACCCTCAACTTAAATTTATTGCCTGTCCTCAAGCGATAGACTCAATCTAAATAAGTAGTACAGATACACACAGACTTTAAACCAATGGCACAGAATTTATCAAAACCCAACATAGAAACCCACCTCTTGTCAAATACACATCAGATAGTTATCCAACAAACCAATGCAGACCAATGTATCCAACAGTACAATTTTTATAAGCTATGCCACCATAAATAAGCAGCAATCACTGACTTAGTCAGATATCAACAATGCAATACAAGTGCCCTGACAAAAAGAAGTCCCACTCCTCACTCAAAGTGATATTTTCAAATTCAGTACTTGGGATAATACTATAACACTCACTTTCACAAACAACATTCAAATATTGTAACCAATACCATAGGCTTTCCCCTATACTCACGATTGACACCTTCAACTAGTGGGACTAGGTTCAAATTAGTATTTTCTAGGCTTGTAACGTAGGCTTAGGGGGTTTTGGTATGATACTTTAGGAACATAGTGACTAATGGTTGTAACGACCCAAAATTTTTTGAACTTCATACTAATGGATCAAGGTCCATTTGGAACTTGTTATAGCTGTGTAGTGATGATCATGAGTTTTATTTAACTGGTCGTATCCAAAGAAATCGTGTTGGGAGAGTTTAGTATAAAACCATGTAGAAGGATTGACTTTGAACGACTATATCTCTTGGTGTGAGATGAACTATGTAGGCTATGACCTATCAAAATGAAGCTATGCGAGTTTGGCAACACAATTGGTTTCACTCCAATCAGAGCTCATATGTGGAAGTTATAGCCGTTTCGGTGGGACTGTCCTGGACTAAGTATTCTGGGAAGGGAGGGCTAAAGTTGGCTAAGGCAGGGCCATACGAGAGGGGCCATGAGGTGTGGGAAGGCTCATGACCCATGAAGGGCATCCGTGGGTTGATCCAAAAAGTAGGGCTAGGTGATGGACCAAGGCCGGATCAAGTAAGGCTCCCCGGGCCACCTCAAAGTCCGTGTGATGCCTCACAAACCGTGAAGGCCTTCGTAGAGTGGTCTAGAGACTACCCAGGTCCCAGGGCAAGGACTCCGGACAAGTGAGGCTCCACGAACTGGAGTACGGTCCGTGTGCAGCTTCATGGACCGTGTGTCCTATCGTGGGGTGATCTAGAAAGTCTTCCTAGATTCCAAGCTAAGACGTGAACTAAGTCAAGCCACACGGTAGAATCCATGGTTCGTGAGACACTATACGAACCGTGTGGATGCTTCCGTCAGTGACTGTTTTAGTTATCTGCTCCATTTTATTAATGGTTAATTGGTAATTTTAATTATCCCTAGGGCCATTTTAGCCTTTCTAAAGTCTCCTAAAACCCCTAAATTGAACCCTAATCCATTTTAATTAATTCAAGTCCTCAATTCATCTCCTAAATTCTCTCAATTTCTCTCATCCAGCATTGAAGACAACGCTTGAAATTGGGGGAAATTTAAGTCTTCATCAGAATCTTCTCAATCCTTTTGTTAAATTCAAGGTATGTGGGTTGATTCATGGTTTCTTTTTCAACTATGGAGACCCAAAATCCTTTTCTAAATGTTTGATGAATTATGATTTTTCTTGAAATGGGTCTTTTGAATTAATAATAATTTAGTGCAATTAAAGTGTAGGCTATTCTTAGTTAATGATTTCAAGATAAATTAAGCCCTTAGTTGATGAATTACTTTGATTTAAGATGGTACAATTCTGTATGTCCCCTTACTATTTAAATTATGTATGGGTAATGTTAAATTGAGGTTTAAATTGTTGACTTAACTTTGAATTTCTTATGGATTCTTCTTATTATGAATTTAATTTATGGATTCTAATTTCCCATGCCATTCTCATCATCAATCATGATATTTGTATGCATGAACATAGATTTCAAGAAGGATTTGATGTGGGCTAAGTCCCAATTATGTTAATGACTATGATTTTGAACAAGTATGGATTATGACAAGAATGTGATCACATAATGTCTATGATATGGCTCTTTGAGCAACCATGGGTGTTTATACCAATATGATATAATATGATATGACAAGCAAGGAGCTACTCTTATGCATGAAGCTTGACATGAAAGTGTATTAGGCTTTTTAGCCCAATGAAGCATGATTATGAAAGATATTTGACTTTTTAGTCACGTATGCAAGAAAGTAAAGCAAGTGATTCGGACTTTAAGCCTAATTATGCATGATTATGATGTCAACTGTTTCTGTTCTATTTTAAAGGCGTGTATATGTATTTTTATGGGATTACTACTTAGCACCGAGTTGGATTGGAGTAGTAAGTGGGCTATCCCCAAGGGTCCCACTCCTTTCTCTCAACTATGTGCCAACATAGGTTATGCTCCCATTTTTGGAGGCCTGTAATGTATGCTATGATATTATATGATATGTTATATAAATCCTTTCAAAATAACTGGGTCGTAAGGAAGGTGGCCATCACACCGAAATGATCGAGTCGTAAGCTGTGGTGTGGATTATCTTTGGCAAGTAATCTTCTCTCATACGATGGGAGGCCTCATCGGGCAAGTTCATGTTGTAGCTCACATGAGTTTGGATGTCAGTTATAGTCACATCCCCTATACTACATGCATTATGGCATTTCATGCATCATGGATATCATGGCATCTTGGTATACTATCCTTTCCTATATTCTCCTTCTATGTATGTTCCCTAGCGATGTAGTTAGTTGTAGGCTCATGTTCATATGCATTGTATGTTCGCATACTTAGCGCATTATTAAGTGCTAACCCATACTCTTTGTCTAGATGCTCTAACCATGTAGGGATCGAAGGCGACTTTCATTCCCCGCTAGATGGCTAATCGAGATTCTTGAAGATGCTACTTCTGGTGAGCCCTATACTCCAAGGGTAACACCGACTTTCATCTTTACTTTATGTTCTTTACTTTAGGACTTGAGGGTGAGCCCATAATATGTCGAGGCCACATCTTATCCTATTTAGAGGCATTGTTGGACATATTGAACTCTATTGTACGTTATGCTATGCGATACTCATAATGATATGACTACCTATGTTAAGTGATGTTATCTTATGTTATGCTTCCATTTCTTCTTATGCTAGTATGATATGATTGGCTTAGGAATGTGCTTAGATGGAAAGTGCCTAACCCTGCTTGCCCCATAGCTTGAGTCAAACTTACCCGCCCCTTAGAACGTAAATGCTATGTGCTATATGATTCATGCTTATCCCATTCTCGACAATATACGCAAAGCTTGAGTCCAAAGCCAGAATATTTCCTAGACTTACGTGCTATTTGTTTATTGTATGCGCTTCCAAACCGATGATATGTGTGATAAAACTATGATAGCTTGATCGAGGACTCTCGGGTTCTCCTTCACCATGTCACATCTAGGCCCTACTCTTGGGTCATGACAAAGATGGTGTTAGAGCCCTAGGTTTGTAAGTGATCCTTGAAGTCCAACATGCTGCGTCACTTAGAGTCTTGTTCATGGGTGTGATGCGTGCCATATTAATGAATGAGACGCTATGATAATATTTTAGGAATTTTCTCACTTTATTGTCCCTTATGTCATGCTGTGAGCTGTTATAAAAGATTTTCTGAAATAGGGTGTTCTTGTTGCTCTTTCAGAAGATGCCCCTAGAACAACTCCCCTTCCCAGACAGGTTCTGGTCAATGAGGAACAGGCCTCTCGTGAACTTGTGAAGAAACAAGTGACCAACGGCGAATTTTAGAATGTGGTGTCTATGTTGTCCCAGGTGGTGGCTAATCAAACCCGGCCAACTAATCCCGTAAATGGTGGCACTCCATCTTCTAGGATGAGGGACTTCACCTGGATGAATTCTCTAGAATTATTTGGTTTGAAGGGTGATGAGGATGCCTAAGAGTTCATTGATGAGCTCACAAAGGTGTTGACTATTATGGGTGTCAATTCCAAGTAGAAGTCTGAATTGGCTACCTATAAATTGAAGGATTTAGCACTAGTGAGGTACAATCAGTGGTTGGTGGAAAGAATGGAAGATGTTAAGGTCGATTGGAAGGAATTCAAGTTTGCTTTTCTAGATCGTTTCTTCCCTCTTAAACTTCGGGAAGCCAAGATTACTGAATTTACAACCTCAAGCAAGGTAACATGTTCGTGAGGGACTATTCTCTCAAGTTCACTAAGCTTTCAAAGTATGCTCCTATGCTAGTAGCTAACCCCCATGCAAGAATACACAAGTTCATTTCGGGTGTTTCTGACTTAGTTGTGAAAGAATATCGTACTCCTATGCTGATTAGGGACATGGATATCTCTCAGCGCATGACCTATGCTGAAAAAATTGAGGGCGAAAAGCTCAAGGAGCGAAGGGTGAACTACTCTAAGGGAGCCCCTATGATGGTGGGTTCTCCAACTCTAAGAGTGGCGGTGGATTTGGTTGTTTCAAACAGGGCCAAGGTTCGAATATGAGGTTTTCTAACACTATGGTGCCTTCTCCTAAGTTACAAATTGGGGGTAATCCACGAATTCCCAGTTGTGAACAGTGTGGGAAGAACCATGTGGGTGATTGTAGGAGAGCTTTGGGTGCTTGCTATGGATGTGGGGGTTTGGACCATTAGATTTTCGACTGTCCAAGGGGTACAAACAAAGATCAAGCGGCCCCTGGTGGTCAAGGACAAATGAAGGGTTAGATTGCAGGTGCTCCCAGGAACAACAGGTTTTATGCTCTTCATGCTCGACAAGAGGTGGAGGAAGCTCTAGACGTCGTGAGTTGTACGTTAAGAATCTTTGATTTTGACGTTTATGATTTACTTGATCCAGGTATAAATTTATCTTTTGTGAATCCTTTGTTGGCTGTTAAGTTTGGTTTGATTCTTGAAATTCTTAGGGAACCTTATTCGGTGTACACTCCCATAGGTGAATCTATCATTGCACGGAAAGTGTATCGGGGTTGTCATATTTCTGATTTGCAT
Organism: Solanum aculeatissimum; assembly: GCA_038996855.1. Taxonomy (NCBI): domain Eukaryota; kingdom Viridiplantae; phylum Streptophyta; class Magnoliopsida; order Solanales; family Solanaceae; genus Solanum; species Solanum aculeatissimum. The sequence continues at coordinate 8,021 of JBCEWC010017357.1, forward strand.
AAAGTGTTCCCGGGTGATCTTATATAACTTGAGATATATAACTTTGATGTTATTCTTGGGATGGATTGGTTACATGTCTAGTATGCCTCAGTTCATTGTAGAACTAGGCAAGTCAAATTCCAAGTTCCTAATGAGCTCGTATTGGAATAGAAGGTTAGTGATTCTGTGGTTAGGGGTCAGTTTATTTCCTACCTCAAAGCCTGGAGATTGATTTGTAAGGGGTGTATCTACCATATTGTAAGGGTTAGAAATGTAGAGGGTGAGTCACCTTGGTTAATGAGTTTCCTGATGTGTTTCCCGAGGACTTGCCCAGTATTCCCCCTGTTAGAGAAGTGGATTTTGGCATAGACCTCCTTCCGGATACTCAACCTATTTCTATTCCTCCTTATCGTATGGCTCCATCTAAACTAAAGAAGTTGAAGGAACAGTTGAAAGACTTATTGGAGAAGGGTTACATTAGACCGAGTATTTCACCTTTGGGTGCTCCCATGTGTTTTGTGAAGAAGAAGGATGGTTCCTTCCGAATGTGTATTTATTATCGACAGTTGAATAAGGTAACCGTCAAGAATAGGTACCCGTTGCTCAGAATCTAACGAACTCCAAGGGGATACTTATTTTTCTAAAATAGACCTTTATTTGGGTTACCATAAATTGAAGGTAAGGGAGTGTGACATTCCGAAGATGGTCTTTCGGACTCGTTAAGGGCGCTTTGAGTTTGTGGTGATGTCATTTGGGTTAACGAATGCTCGGGCGGTGTTTATGGATCTCATGAATCAGGTGTTCAAACTGTTTCTTGATAATTTTATGATGGTCTTCATCGATGATATCCTAATCTACTCCCGAAGTGAGCAGGAGCATAGGGATCACTTGAGGTTAGTGCTTCAAACTTTGAGGGAGAAGCAATTGTTTGCAAAATTTAGCAAGTGTGAATTTTAGTTGGGAGAGGTTGCATTCCTTGGTCACGTGGTGTCCCGTGATTGTATTAAGATTGATCCTAAGAAAACTGAAGCGGTGAAAGATTGGCTAAGACCGTTGACTCCATAGAGTATTCAAAATTTCCTTGATTGACAGTTATTGTTGGAGGTTTGTCGAAGGAGTTTTTTCCATTGCGCCCCCATTGACCGAATTGATTCAGAAGAAGGCTAAGTTTGTGTGGTGGAGTGAGTGTGAGAAGAGCTTCCAAACCTTGAAGGATCCGCTCATATCGACTCCTATTTTGACCTTGCCCAAAGGGTTAGATGGGTTTGTGGTGTACTGTGATATTTCGTGAATTAGGTTGGGTTGTGTGCTTATGCAACATAGTAAGGTGATAGCTTATGCATCTTAGCAATTGAAGGTGCATGAGCAAAATTATCCGACCCATGATCTTGAATTGACGACGGTGGTGTTTGCTCTAAATATTTGGAGACATTATCTATATCGGGGTCACATGGATATTTCCATCGATCACAAGAGTTTGCAATATGTGTTCACCCAAAGGGGTCTTAACTTAAGAGAAAGGAGATGGTTGGAACTTCTCAAGGTTTATGACATGACTGTTTTTTATCACCCTGGCAAGGCGAATATCATGGCGGATGCCCTTAGTAGGCTATCTATGGGGAGTGTGTCGCATGTGGATGAGGGGAAGAAGGAGATAGTGAAGGACGTGCACCGGTTGGCTAAATTAGGTGTTAGGTTGGCTGACTCAGGAAATTGTAGTATTTTTGTTCAAGGCGGATCTGAGACTTCGGTGGTGATTGATTTTAAGGAAAAGCAAGACTTAGATCCTTCCTTGGTGGAGTTAAAGAAATTGGTTGCCGAAGGAAAGATTGAGATTTTCTCCCAAGGGGGAGATGGTGTTCTACGGGTACCAAAATTAATTGTGTGTTTCAGATGTTGATGGCCTAAAGAAGATTATCGTGAGTGAAGCTCATAATTCCCAATATTCTATTTATCTGAGATCTACTAAGATGCATCGGGACTTGAGAGAGTTGTATTGGTGGCATGGCATGAAGAAGAACATAGCCAATTTTGTGTCGGAATGTCCAAATTACCAACAAGTAAAGGTTGAACATCAAAGGTTGGGTGGTTTGGCCCAAGATATCGAGATTTCTACTTGGAAGTGGGAAGATGTGAATATGGATTTTCTAGTTGGGTTACCCCGTACTCGTAAATAGTTTGACTCAATATGGGTTGTTGTCGATCGAATGACTAAGTCGGCTCACTTCTTTCTAGTCAAGACTACTTAGAGTGCCAAGGTTTATGCCAAATTATACATTCGGGAATTGGTGAGGTTGCATGGTGTATCGGGGTCTATCATATCAGATCGTGGTACTCAATTTACTTCTCACTTTTAGAGGTCATTTAAGAGGGGACTTGGTACTAAGATAAAATTAAGCACGACTTTTCATCCCCAAATCGATGGACAAGCCGAGAGGACAATTCAAACCTTGGAGGATATGTTAAGGGCTTATGTGTTGGTGTTCGAGGGGAATTAGGATGACCATCTACTATTTATTGAATTTGCCTATAATAATAGTTTCCATGCTAGCATTGGTATTGCTCCATTCGAAGCTTTGTATGGTAGAAGGTGTAGATCCTCGGTGGGTTGGGTTGAGGTAGGTGAGGTGGCATTGTTATGTCCGAATTTGGTGGTTGAGGCCATAGAAAAGCTGAGGTTGATTAGGGAGAGATTGAGGGCAGCTCAAAGTCGCCAAAAGTGCAATTCGGATGTTAGGAAGAGGGATCTCGAATTCCATGTAGGTGATTGGGTTTATGTGAAGGTATCTCCTATGAAATGCATCATGAAATTTGGTAAAAAGTGTAAGTTGAGCCCTCGGTACGTCAGACCATATGAGGTTATTGAGCGGGTTGGCAATGCGGCTTATAGGTTGGATTTGCCTTCGGAGTTAAACCCTATTCATTTGGTATTCCATGTTTTGGTGTTAAGGAAATTGGTTGGTGACCCTATGGCACTTGCACCTTTGAAGGGTGTGACGGTTGAGGAGAATTCAACTTATGAAGAGGTACCGGTTAAAATTTTGGATAGGCAAGCAAAGTGACATCGCAACAAGGAGGTGGCTTCGGTTAAGGTGCTTTGGAGGAACTAACAAGTGAAGGGTGCTACGTGGGAAGTGGAGGAGGACATGATGGAGTGATACCCCTGTCTTTTCCAATCTACTCAAGCCTAAGGTACTAGGTTCTATCCTTTCTAATGGTCCTAATTCTTCTAATTTTTGAGTTTCATGACATTACATGCATACGTGAGCACGAAAAGTATTTGAATAATGTTTTGATTTGAGTTTTAAATGGATTTTAAAATGATTCATGATCCCTTATAAGTCATGATGAAAATATTTCTTGCTTGATTGATTTTCTTAAGTCGTGGTCTAGCTCATTCGAGGACCAATGTTCCCGGGGGGATGATGTAACAACCCAAAATTTTTCAAACTTCGTACTAATGGATCAAGGTCTGTTTTGAACTAGTTATGCCTGTGTTGCGATGATTATGAGTTCTATTTAATTGGTTGTATCCAAAGAAATCGTGTTGGGAGAGTTTTGTATAAAACCGTGTAGGAGAAATGACTTTGAATGTCTATATCTCTTTGTTCGAGATGAACTGTGATATATATGACCTATCAAAACGAAGATCTTTGAGTTATCTTCATAATGCAATTGGTTTCACTCAAATCGGAGTTTGTATGTCGAAGTTATGGTCGTTTTAGTGGGATTGTCCGTGGACTAAGTTTTCTGGGAAGGGAGGGCCAAAGTTAGCTAAGGCAGGGCCATACGGGAGGGGCCACGAGCTGTGGGAAGGCTCACGACCCATGAGGGGAGTCCGTGGGTTGATCTAGAAAGTATGGTTAGGTGATGGACCAAGGCCGGAACCAAGTAAGGCTCCACGGACCACCTCACGGTCCATGTGATGCCTCACAGTTCGTGAAGGCCTTCATGCGGTTATCCAGAGACTGCCCAGGCCCCAGGGCCAAGACTCCGGACAAGTGAGGCTCTACAGACAAGTGTACGGTCCGTGTGAAACTTCACAGACCATGTGTCCTATCGTGGGGTGATCCAGAAAGTCTTCCAAGATTCCAAGCGAAGACGTAAACCAAGTCAAGACATATGGTAGGGTTCACGGTCAGTGATCCACTAAAAGAACCGTGTGGATGCTTCTGTCAACGACTATTTTAGTTCTCTGCTCCATTTCATTATTGGTTAATTGGTAGTTTTAATATTTCCTAGGGTCATTTTAGCCTTTCTAAAGTCTCCTAAAACCCCTAAATTAAACCCTAATCCATTTTAATACCATTGAAGACCAAGCTTGAAATTGGGGGAAATTCAAATCTTCATCAGAATCTTCTTGTTAAATTCAAGGTATGTGGGTTGATTCATGGTTTCTCTTTCAACCATGGAGACCCAAAATCCTTTTCTAAATTTTTGATGAATTATGATTTTTCTTGAAATGGGTCTATTGAATTAACAATGATTTAGTGCAATTGAAGTGTGGGTTGTTCTTATTTAATGATTTCAAGATGAATTAAGCCCTTAATTGATGAAT
>JBCEWC010017358.1:0-12557 GCA_038996855.1 Solanum aculeatissimum
TATGATGGCTTGATCGAGGACTTTCGGGTTCTCCTTCGCCATGTCACATCTAGGCCCCCTATTCGGGTCGTGACAACAAGTCCACTTTTGCTTTCCATATTTTACCTTTAATTTGTTGATTCTTCCAAAGCATTTTAACATATACAACTTTCTTATTTCTTAGCCTTTTTACTTGCTAGTCTAGGATTTCAATCAGAACCTCTTCATAAGTCAAATTTTCCTCAGTACTCACATCTTCCAAGAGGACAGTAAATCTTGGATCACCAAAGAATCTCCTCAACATTGATACATGAAATACCGGGTGAATCATGTTAATTTTCATAGGCAACTCCAATTCGTATGCCGTTTTGCCAACTCTTCTCACAATCCTGTAAGGCCCTACATATATAGGGCTTAATTTCCCTTCTTGCCAAATCAAATTACACCTTTCATAGGAGACACCTTCACATATACCCAATCACCAATATTGAACTCAAGGTCCCTTCTTCTTACATTGGAGCAAGGCTTTTGCCAACTTTGACCATTTTTAACTTTTCCCACATGAGTCTCACTTTATTCATAACATCCATAACTAGGTACAGCCCTAGCAAGGCCACCTCACCCACTTCAAATCATTCAATCGGTGATCTACACAGTTGTAACAACGCCCAGTTTAGGATTTCTGAGTATAGAAAAGTTGTGCAGAAATGATCTGAGGTCTGGTTTATGAGAGGCACTTACAACTCGTGAATATGAACTTCAAGAAAGGAAAAAAGATTCTAAGTGTGGGGTAACCCATGGACCAAGTGATGTACAGTAGGATACCTTACGACCCATATGTGGTTTTACGAGTGAGACCCCAGACATGAAGAAAATTTAGAGTTTGCTAAAGAGTGACTTATGAGTTATTAGATGGCCTGTGGGAAGAGACGACCCGTAATAAAGCTTCGTAACTTTGGGTCCAACAAAGTTTTTTTTCCAGGGATTTCATTAGACAAGGGTACTTATTGGCCCATAAGTTGACCTACGACCCATAATCGGGGTTCTTTAAGTCGAATTTAGCCATTTTTAATAAGGGGAAGTTTGGTCATTTTCGTCCTTTCTATTCCTAAACTATGTTATTTTAGGGATGGGAAAGGGACCCTATATCAGTTTCTAAGCCCTAATACCTTCATTCATTCTATCGTTCTTTACTCCTAAACATTTTAAGGCAAGAAAGAGGCTCTCAAGGCAAGGCAAGGCAAGACAAGAACTAGGGTTTTCAAATTCTTCATCAATTCTACAAGTTTGTTTCTCTCTAGTTCACCCAAGGTATGTGAGTTCATTTATGGGTATCCTTCCACCCATAAAGCCCCTTTTCTAGTCTTTTACCTTTTCTTTAAGTCCCTTTTAAGATATTACACATATTTATGATGATTCCATGATATTTAAGTTATTAAATGATATTCATAATATCTAATGATTATTTTAATACGTATATATGCATGTTTGACTTATTGATGATGATCCATGATGGCTTTGATGTTGATAAAGGTTGGGCGATTTTGATGTTCCTTTAAAAAGATAAACTTCCTCATAATGTATTGATTTATGATTGTTGCATGATAAAAGCTAAACCCACCTAATTTTCAAGTAAAGATTCATATGATTTATGACTATAAATAGGGCATTAAAGAAGAGCTTCAAAGTTAAGTTTATCAAAAGATATAAGTATGATGATGAATGCCCTAAAAGATATGTAAGAAAGATTCCTAAGTTCGAGCTATTCTTGTGATTGCTACTTATGATTCTAAGATGTGTTTCAAAGTTTACGTGGGATGACTTAGCATCGAGAGGACTACAGGTTAGGACTCATTCCATTAGTTGAGGCATGATCCCTTGAAGTTAAAAATCAATGGCCCTAACTATGTGCCACCATAGGAGCCCTTGTAGGCTAGGCTAGTGGATCCACGTAGGTCCTAATGTTATGAAAGATGTAATTAAAAAGTTACCATAATTTGGATATCTACCTTGGCAAGTAGATTTCCCTTTTACCCATGGAATGAGTGCATTGACCTTTTTCTAATGGAAGGAATTCATTTGATTTTATATAGTAGTTTACATGGTCTTATTGTCGGTTAAGGTCTATTCCCACAAGTATATGATTCTATGATGCGATTCTATTACTTATATTTTTCATGCATTTACTCTCATTCATATTAGCCATGTCCTTATTTCATGCATGAGGTTACATTGATCTTATTTACTATGTATATGTTGTAATTATGAATGTTGACATTATAATTTCATGCATTGCATTGTATCTCACATTCTTAGTACATTCTAAAAGTACTAACACATAATTTTCTTGCATGATTTAACCATGTAGGGACAAACACTCCTCTATTGGCTCATGCCTAGTAGTTGGCGTTCAAGACTAGCTTGTTATTATAGTGAGATCTTAGTTCGGGACTCTACCTATTTTCCACACTTTCCTGTATTTTCTTTAAGATGATACATTTATGGCCCTTTTGAGGCTCTTACTTTCTATGTTGACTAATTATAGATTTCTTTCTATTTGATAGAGATCAACCATGTTGATTTAGTTCATTATGTATTAGAGGTATGCTTATGGACAAAATGATGTTATCTACTTTTATTGTTTTTTAATATTGCTTTGTTGCACAAATAGCCCTTAGTCCCCCCTTTCCTTGATTTTTTGGAAATGTTTTCATTTAGTACCTATGCATGCTTAAGATGCTTGAGATGGTTGGGTGAGTGCCTTTAGGTATCTCATTCTCTGTGTGATGACTAGGCCCCTAGGTCGGATCATTATAAACTTGGTATCAGAGCATGAGGTTTTAAAATGCTCCTCAGATATCCATGCATGCCCCATAGCGTAGAGTCTCATTCAAGGTTTAGAAGCACACCACTATCTTGAGTGAGAAACTATGAGACAGTTTAGAAAGTCATCCCTTCTTTCTTATTCATGTCATGCGCTAAAGTTAAATAAGATGTTCTGCTAACTAAGATGGTCTTTTTCTTATTTCTAGATCATGCTACCTTGAAAAGCTCCCCATCAATAAGGCACTCCGAAGTAACAAGTCCCTTCACTCCAATAGGACGATGAAGTGTCTCATTTGCTTTGTTGGCCCAAACATTGGCCAACCAAGCCAACAAGGAGGTAGTTGTCCCTCCTCAAGTGCCTACCCCGACTATAAGAGTACGTGACTTCATGCAGATGAGCCTGCCAAAATTCCACGGGTCAAATATGAATTAAGACCCTATTGACTTTATTAAAGAGTCTTATCAAGTGGTGGCGGTGATGGGCATACCGTCAAAGAAAAAAGCCAAGTTAGTGTCTTATCAACTTAAGGGAGTGGCTAAGGTTTGGTTTGAGCAATGGGCCGATGAGAGCGACCAAGGAGCGTATCCTATCGATTGGGAGGAATTCAAGTGTGCCTTTTTGGACCGGTTCTTCCCCATTGAGCTTAAGGAGGTGAAGGTCAAAAAGTTCATCAACTTGAGGCAGGGGACAATGAGTGTGAGGGAGTTTGCCCTTAAATTTACAAAGCTATCAAAGTATTCTCACTTTATGGTCACCGATCCAAGGGCTCAGATGAGCAAATTCATTTTCGATGTCTCCGAGTTAGTCTTCAAGGAATGCAAGATGGCCATATTGGTCAAGGAGAAGGACATCTCTATCATTCTTACATACTCCAAATAAATCAAAGAGAAGAATCTTTAGAAGAGGGAAAGGGAGTCCAAGATGGCTCGAGTTGATGGTGGGAACTATCCTCACTAAAAGGGTGGTGACAAAAAGCAAAATGGTCAAGGATCCACCAACAAACCTCCCCAGATGGCTTAGGACAAAGGGGTTTCCCTAAATTCCCACAGTCCTGATTGCTCCAATTGCAGAAAACCCCACAAGGGGGAATGCTTAGCCGGGTCCAATTATTGTTTCACTTGTAGTAAGCCCGACCGCTATGCTAAGTATTGTAGGAGTGGAGGCTCTAAGACCCAAATTCAAAGGGGCCAAGCTCAAGGAGCCCAAAGAACCAACCAGTTCTATGCATTACATGAACGCCAAGAGGTCGAAGAAGCTCTGTACGTGATCACCTGTATGTTATGAGTTTTTTATTTTGACGTATATACCCTTTTAGATTTGAGATCAAATTTATCTTATGTAACCCCATTCCTTGTTAATAAGTTTCCTGTGTGACCTGAAGTCCTCCCTGAACCCTATGAGGTAAGTAACCCCGTATGAGAGTCCATCATAGCCCGAAGAGTCTACAAAGATTGTCCCATCTTTATCTTTCATAAAGTGGTTCCATGTGATTTAGTTGAGATTTCTATGGTGGATTTTGATGTGATTCTTGGGATGGATTGGTTGCATGTTTCTTATGCTTCCATCGATTTATAACTCGAAAGGTCAAATTCAAATTCCCTAATGAGCCTATTCTTGAATAGGAGGGTAGTAACTCTTCAGGTAGGGGTCGATTCATTTCCTTCTTGAAATCTCATAAAATGATTTCCAAAGGGTGTATTTACCACTGAGTGAGGGTCAAAGATGTTTCTTCCAAAGTTCTTTCTCTTGAGTTAGTCTCTGTAGTAATTGAGTTCCCTGATGTCTTTTAGGATGAGTTATCGGGTGTTCCTCCTGAAAGGGAAATAGATTTGGCATAGATCCCTTATCCGATACTCAACCTATATTAATCCCACCATATAGAATAACTCTTGCAGAATTGAAGGAGTTAAAAGAGTAGTTGAAGGACTTATTGGAGAAGAGTTTTATTAGGCCTAGTTAGTCTCCGTGGGTGCTCCGGTGTTATTCATGATGAAGAAAACAAGGTCGTTCTATATGTGTATTTATTACCCCCAACTTAATAAGGTCACCATCAAGAACAAACATCCCTTTTTAAGAATAGATAATTTATTTGATTAATTGGAAGGGGATATATACTTTTCCAAAATTGTATTGAGATTCGGGTATCACCAACTGAGGGTGAGGGAAAGTGACATTCCTAAGATGGTATTCTAGACTAGGTATGGCCATTTTGAGTTTGTGGTAATGTCATTTGGCCTCACTAATGCTTCAGTGATCTTTATGGACTTCATGAATAGGGTGCTCAAGCCCTACCTGGATATGTTTGTCATGGTATTTATTGATGACATCCTTATCTATTCTCGAGGTGAGCAAGAGTATATAAAACACTTGAGGGTAGTATTGTAAACCCTAAGGGAACACACGCTTTATGCAAAGTTTGACAAATGTGAGTTTTAGCTAGATGAGGTTGCCTTCCTTGGACATGTGGTATCCCATGATGGTATAAAGGTTAATCCAAGAAGACTGAGGTGGTGAGAAATTGGCCAAGGCCATTGACTCCTACCGACATAAGGAGTTTCTTTGGCCTAACTGATTATTATAGAAGGTTTGTACAAAATTTCTCTTTGATTTCATATCCACTCACTAGGTTGACCCAAAAAAGGCTATGTTTGTGTGGACAGATGAGTATGCGAGGAGTTTCCAATCTTTAAAGGACAAGTTAACCTTAGCCCCAATATTGATATTGTTAAAAGGTAATGATGGGTTCATCGTGTAATGTGATGCATCTATAATTGGGTTCGGAGGTGTACTAATGCAAAATAGTAAGGTTATTGCTTATGCTTTGAGATAGTTGAAAGTGCATGAAAAGAATTACCCGACTCATAATCTTGAGCTTATGGCAGTGGTGTTTTCCTTAAAGATTTGGCGACATTATTTGTATGGAGTTCATATGGATGCATTTATCGACAACAAGAGCCTCCAATATTTATTCACCCAAAAGGATCTTAGTTTGAGGCATAAGAGATAATTGGAATTACTCAAAGACTATGACATGAGTGTGAAATACCATCCCAAAAAGGCCAATATGGTAGCCGACACCCTTAGTAGAGTTTCTATGGGAAGTGTGTCTCACATTGAATATGATGGAAAAAGGGAGTTGGCTATAAATGTTCTTAGATTGGCTAGATAGGGACTAAAATTGAGTGAGATCAGAAATGGTGGTGCAGTGGTTCTTCATAGGTCTATACCTTCTTTGGTTGATGAGGTCAGGGCTAAGCAAGACCTTGATCCATCTTGGTTAAGTTGAAAACCTTAGTGAATGGTGGAAATATAAAGGTTTTCTCACAAGGGGGAGATGGTGCACTCCTTTATCAAGGGAGGTTATGTGTACCCAATGATGGTGAGTTAAAAATTTTGATTATGCAAGAAACTCATAACTCTTCATATTCTATTCATCCCTGCACTACAAAGATGTACCGAGATTTGAGGGAGATTTATTGGTGGAATGAGATAAAGAAGGACATTGTCCTATTCGTATCTGAGTGTGCCAATTGTCAACAGGTCAAAGTTGAATATCAAAGGTTGGGTGGCCTAGCTGAAGACATTTACATTCTATTGGGAAGTGGGAAGAAATCAACATGGACTTTATAGTTAGGTTTCTTAAGACCAAGAAGAATTTTGACTCCATATAGGTGATAGTAGACAACATGATAAAGTCAGCTCATTTCTTACCGATTAAGACTACATTCAGTACTGAAGATTATGCCTGCTTGTACACTTAGAGTTAGTGAGGTTGAATGGGATTCTATTGTCCATCATATCACATCGTGGAGTTCAATTCACTTCTCACTTTTGAAGGTCCTTTCAAAGGGACTTGACACTAGGGTGAAGTTGAGTACTTCTTTTCATCCCTAAACTGATGGGCAAGCTGAAAAAACTATTCAGATGTTGGAAGATATATTGAGGGCTTGTGTGTTAGAGTTTAAGGGGATTTGGGATAAGCATTTTCCACTTATCGAGTTTGCCTACAACAATAACTTTCATGCAATTATTTAAATGAAACTATTTGAGGCATTGTGTGGTAGACAATGTAGATCACCCATCGAGAGGTTCAAAGGTGGTGAGATAGCATTAATAGGACCGACCTTAGTGATGAATGCTATGGAGAAAATTAAAATCATAAGAGAGAAATTACAAATATCCCAAAGTCATCAAAAGTCATATTCCGATGTGAGAAGAAGGGAACTTGAGTTCCAAGTTAGTAATTTCATCTACTTGAAGGTATCTCCGATTAACGGTGTGATCTGGTTCAACAAGAAAGGGAAATTGAGCCCAAGGTATATAGGGCCCTATAAGGTAGTGAGAAGAGTAGAAAATGTGGTATCTGAGTTGGATCTACCCAATGAGATGCATTTGATTCATCTAGTTTTCCATGTGTTGATGTTGAGGAAATTCATAGGTGATCCAAACTCTATAGTTCCTTTGCATGATATTAACATTAAAGAGGGTTTGAGTTATGAAGAAGTACCAGTTGAAATCATTGTTTGGCAAGTGAAAAAACTAAGGAACAAGGAAGTTGCATCTTTCAAAGTCCTTTGGATAAATTAACAAGTTGAGGGTGCTATATGGGAAACAGAAGCAGATATAATGAGGCGTTACCCATATCTATTCGACTCTACTCAAGTCTAGGGTACTAAAGAATTCTTCTTAAAATCTCTAAATCCATGCATTTTAGTTTTTCATGATGTATGCATTTGTTTATGTTTATGGACTATTTTAAAATGTATTTAAGTTTTGGAAACTAAAAATTTTATAAAATCATGTTTAACATGCATTTTTGCATGCATACTGGGTTATTAGCTGCTAGTTTACTCCTTAGAGCCCACCTTTATGTATAACCAGGGATGAATATTTCCAAGGGAGAGATATTGTAACAACATCTAATTTAAGATACTTGAGTGTAGAAAATGACCTGAGGTCTAGTTTACGAATGGCCCTTACGACCCATAAATTTGCATATGACCCATAAATTATGCCCGTGAATATGAACTTCAAAAAAGGGAAAACGTTTTCAACTGTGGGGTAATCCACAGACCAAGTGATGACTTATAGGATACCTTATGAACCATATGTGGTTTTGTGAGTAATCCATAGACCAAGTGAGAGGCTAAGATAATCGAATTCATCAATCTCCGACAAGGTGGTATGACCGTGAGACACTCTTCCCTCAAGTTTACTAAGCTCTCTAAGTATGCTCCAATGCTTGTCTCCGATCCCCATGCATGAATGCGCAAGTTTATTTTAGGTATTTCGTACTTAGTGGTGAAATAATGTAGGACCGCTATGCTATTCGTGACATGGATATCTCTCAGCTCATGACTTATGCCGAACAAATTGAGGGAAAGAAACTTAAGGAAACAAGAGTGCATGAAGCAAAGAGGGCTAAATTTGAAGGTGGGTTCTCTAACTCTAAAAGTAGTGGTGGTGATTTTGGCTGATTCCATCAAGGCTAAGGTTCAAATATGAAGGTTGCTAATCCGAGAGTGCCTCCTCCTAAGGCACAAGTTGGGGGTGGTCCCTGATTCCCTCTTTGTGACCAATGCGGAAAGTATCATATGGGTGATTGTAGGAAGGTTTGGGGTGCTTGCTATGGATATGGTGGTTTGGACCACAAGGTTTTCGATTATCCAAGAGGTGCCAAGAAAAATCAAGTGACTCCCAGTTATCAAGGGCCACCAAAGGCTACGGTTGGTGGTGCTTCAAGGAACGACTGGTTCTATGCTGACAAGAGGTGAAGGAAGCTCCAGATATCATGATGGGTATGTTGAAAATCTTTAACTTTGATGCTTATACTTTACTTGATTCGGGTGCAAACTTATCTTTTGTGACTCCTATATTGACTATTAAATTTGGTGTGAGTTCCAAAACCTTGAGGTAGCCTTATTTGGTGTATACTCTCATGGGTGATTCTATTGTGGCCCGAAAAGTTTATAGGGGTTATCCCATGTCGGTGTTGCATAAAGTGTTTCCCAGTAACTTGTAGAACTTGAAATGTATGATTTTGATGTCACTCTGAAGATGGATTGGTTTCATGCATCATACACCTCAATTGATTGTAGAACTAAGTGGGTCAAGTTCCAAGTTCCTAATGAACCTATTTTGGAGTGGAAGGGTAGCAATTCCGTGGTTAAGTGTCAATTTATTTTCTACCTTAAGGGTCAAAAGATGATTGGGAAAGAGTGCATCTATCATATTGTGCGGGTTAGAGACTTGGAGGGTGAGTCACCTAGGCTTGAATCGATTTCGGTGGTAAAAGAGTTCCCCGATATGTTTTCCGAGGATTTACTTGGTATCTCTCTCGATAGAGAAATGGATTTTGGTATAGACTTTCTTCTGGATATGCAACCTATTTCTATCCCTCCCTATCGTATGGCTCCAGCGGAGTTGAAGGAGTTAAAAGACCAATTGAAGGATTTGTTAGAGAAAAGGTATATTAGACCGAGCATTTCTCCTTGGGGTGCTCCGCTATTGTTTGTAAGGAAAAAGGATGGGTCTCTCCGGATGTGCATTGATTATAGGCAATTGAACAAGGTGACCATTATGAATAGGTACCCGTTGCCTAGAATTGATGATTTATTTGACCAACTTCAAGGAGCTACTCACTTTTCCAAAATATATCTTCATTCGGATTATCATCAATTGAAGGTAAGGGAGTGTGATATTCCCAAGATGGATTTTCAGACTCGTTATGACCATTTTGAATTTGTGGTGATGTCTTTTGTGTTGACTAATGCTCCGATGTTATTTATGGATCTTACGAATCGGGTGTTCAAGTCGTTCTTTGATAATTTTATGGTGGTCTTTATTGATGATATCTTGATCTACTCCTTTACTGAACAAGAGCATATGGGTCATTTGAGGTCGGTTATCCAAACTTTAAGAGAAAATAAATTGTATGCCAAATTTAGCAAGTGTGAGTTTTGGTTGGGAGAAGTTGCCTTCCATGGTCATGTGGTGTCCGGTGATGGCATCAAGGTTTATCCTAAGAAAATTGAAGCGGTGAGGGATTGGCCTAGACCATTGACTCCTTCGGATATTAGAAGCTTCCTTGGTTTGGCTGGTTATTATAGAAGGTTTGTTGAAGGGTTTTTATCTATAACATCTCCATTGACCAAACTGACTCAAAAGAAAGCCAAGTTTGTGTGGACAAACGAATGTGGGAATAGTTTCCAAACTTTGAAGGATCAATTTACATCGGCTCCAATTTTAACTTTGCCTAATGGTTTAGATGGATTTGTGGTTTATTATGATGTATCACGTATTAGTTTTAGTTGTGTGCTTATGAAACATGGCAAGGTGATATTGTATGCTTCCCGACAATTGAAGGTGCATGAACAAAACTATCCAACTCATGATCTTGAGTTAGCGGCGGTAGTTTTTGCTTTGAAAATTTGACGACATTATTTGTATAGGGTGCACGTGGATATCATCACCGATCACAAGGGAAATGATCATGAAAGAGGCCCACAATTCATAATATTCTATTCATCCAGGATCTACAAAAATGCACTGAGATTTGAAAGAGTTATATTAGACGCATGGTATGAAGAAGGATGTGGCTAAGTTTGTATCGGAGTGTCCTAATTGCCAACAAGTGACAGTGGAACATAAAAGGCCCGATGGGTTGACCCAAGACATTGAAATTCCTACGTGGAAGTGGAAAGATATGAACATGGACTTTTTGGTTGGGTTACCCCACACTCGGAGACAATTTGATTCCATATGGGTTGTGGCTGATAGAATGACTAAGTTGACTCACTTCTTACTGGTTAAGACTACCTATAGTGTTGAAGAGTAGGCTAAGGTATATATTCGGGAGTTGGTGAGATTGCATGGTGTGCCAAGTCTATCATATCGGATCGTGGTACCCAATTTACTTCTAATTTTTAGAGGTCCTTTCAAAAGGGACTTGGTACTAAGGTCAAGTTGAGCATCGCATTTCATCCTCAAATTGATGGGCAAGCTGAAAGAACAATTCAAAGCTTGGAGGATATGTTAAGAGCTTGTGTATTGGAGTTTAAGGGAAATTGGGATGATCATTACCTCTCATCGAATTTGCTTACAACAATAGTTTTCATGCTAGCATTGGTATGGCTCATTTTGAGGCTTTGTATGGTAGGAGATGTAGATATCCTGTTGGTTGGTTTGAAATAGGTGAGGTGGCCCTGTTAGGCCTGAACTTGGTTGTTGAGGCTATCGAAAAGGTAAAATTGATTTGGAAAAGGTTGAAGATGGCCCAAAGTCACTAAAAGTCACCAAAAGTCTTATTCAGATGTTAGAAAGAGGGACCTTGAATTTCATGTTGGTGATTGGGTGTATGTGAAGTATCCCCCATGAAGAGCATAATGCATTTTTGCAAAAAGGGTAAGTTGAGCCAAAGGCATGTTGGACCCTATGAGATTTTGGAACGGATTGGAAATGTAGCATATAGGTTGGATTTACCTTCAGACATGAGCTCTCTTTATCCGGTTTTCCATGTATCCATGTTGAGAAAGTTAGTTGGTGACCCAAAGGAAATTGCACCTTTGGAGGGTGTGATAATTAAAGAGAACTTGACTTCTGAGGAGGTGTCGATTGAGATATTGGATAGACAAGTGAAGCGACTTCACAATAAGGAGGTAGCTTTGGTCAAGGTACTTTGGAGGAATCAAGATGTGGAGAGTATAATATTGAAAGCGGAGTTGGATATGATAGAGTGATATCCTTACCTCTTTCAATCTACTTAAGCCTAAGGTACTAGGTTCTATCCATTATTTATCTTTATTCTTTGTTTCTTGAGTTTTATGATATTGCATGCATTCATGAGCATGAAAATGATTTAAATGATATTTTGACATGAGTTTTGAAAGAATTTTGATATGATGCATGATCTCTTGAGTTATGGTTAGAATGTCTCATGTTTTGTGATTGATGTCCTCAAGCTGTAGTCTTAGCTCATTCGAGGACGAATGTTCCCAAGGAGAAAAAGATGTAATGACCCAAAAATTTTCAAAATTCCTAATGGTTGATCTTGTATGATTTTGGAATGGTCATGGTTGAACTTTGGTGGCCATGGGTTGAGTTTAAGTGGCCGAATTCAAAACGGACAATTTGGTGGCCTAGAGAGGCCGTTTGGGCAGTGTACTTTGAGGAATCATAAATTTTGGTACAAGTTGAACTGTGTGGGATACTATATATAAAATAGAATCACTTTGAGTTATCTTCGCAACTCAACTCGTTTCACTCAATTCAGAGTTTTTATGAGGAAGGTATGGCCAAAACAGTGAGATTCCCCATAATTGGAAGGATGTTGGAAATAGGTTCTAGAAATGATCCAAGGACAGGACCACATACCATGTGAAGGTCCACATTCTGTTTGAGGGTCTTTGGGGGGTTCAAATGAGCTTCTTGTGGCAAGGATCCTAGCCATGGTCCAAGTTAAGTCGCACGGACAACCCCACGGTCTGTGAGACTCCAAACGGACCGTTAGAGGGTCCGTGATTTGGGCAGTGTGCTGGCTAAGGTATGGGGGATGGATTCTAGGTCAAGTGTGGCTCCACGGACCAGTACACATTCCGTGTGAAGCCACATGGTCTGTGAGAACCTCTCGTGAAGTGATCTAGAAAGTCACCGAGAGTTTTAAGACGAAGACGAGACTGTCACGCCTCCGACTCTACAAAGACGGACAGGCACTCGGTGCCCTCTAGGCCCGAGAGAACCAACATACAACCTG
>JBCEWC010017359.1:0-12555 GCA_038996855.1 Solanum aculeatissimum
CTTTCATCATGCTTTGTCTGATTTTCCTGCACACTACACCACACAGACATTAAACGTAACAATTTGCTTGAGAAATCACAAAGGTTCTAGCTAGAAAGGTGTCAAATGATGAGTGTTTTTACGACTTATCAACCTTATTATTCTCTCCTTATCCGACAAAATCAGGAGGAATCTCCATATAAACCTCCTCAAATATATCACCATTAAGAAAAACATTATGAACATCCATATGATAAATGTACCATTCTCTAGAGGTAGCAAAAACAACTACAAACCTAACAATAATCATCTTTACCATAGGCCTGAATGTTTTACCATAATCAAGTCCCTCGTTTTGACTGAAACCTTTGGCTACTAGTCTAGCTTTGAACCTTTCTACTTCACCTGAGGCCAAGAACTTGATATTATACACCCATTTGCATCCAATTGGCTTCTTACCATGAGGTAAATCAACTATACTCCAAGTCTTGTTATCTTTTAGAGCAACAATCTCTAGTTGCATAGCTTTGACCAAAGCAGGATCAGTAGAAGCTTTCTTAAATGACATTATTTCAAAGAGAACTGAGTATGCTTTCAAGGTTTTCTAATAGGAAGGAGACAAATATGAATAAGTGAATTGGTGGTTTAAGGGATAATTGCAGGTACTGGTTGAGGGTTGAGATATAAAATCTTGCAACCACAAGGGTGGTCTACTAAGTCTAATTGATCTTCTGGGAGGTACAAAAATAATAGGTTCAGGTAAGGATGATTCATTTGGTGGAACTATTGTTATTGTAGGATTTTTAGAAGTAGGAACTGAGGATAAGTTCAATCAAGTACTGGAAATATGGGGTTGGAAGTTGTTTGCATAGTTTTGAAGGGACAAATATTTTCCTGGAATACTATATGTCTACTCACGAAAAAGGATTTAGCATGAATGTTATAAAGTATATATCCTTTCTATGTAGAGGCATAACCCATAAGCACTCCAGGATTGGATCTAGGTGCAAATTTATCCAAGACTTTAGGACAGGATGCATAAATAAGTATCCAAAGACTCTGAGATGGGACAAGGATGAAGGATGCATATAATGTTTCTCAAAAGGATATTTGAAAGCAAGGACTCTAGAAGGAAGTCTATTTATAATGTGTACTACAACACAAACACATTCACTCCAGAACTTGAGTGGAACAAAAGCTTGAAACTTTATAGATCTGGCCATATCCAGGATAGTTTTGTGTTTCCTTTCAGCAACGCCATTTTGTTATGGTGTATATAAACATGTACTTTGATGGACAATAACAAGGTAACTTAGTAAATTTTGACATGCATAGCTAAAGAATTCACATCCATTATCAATTCTTAGGATCTTAACACTGGTGGAAATTATATTCTTGACTTGAGTAAGAAACCTTTTAAGTACTTCTATAATATCAAACTTTGAAGCAATTAGGAACATCCAATATATCTGCTAAAGTAATCAACAATAGTAACAAAGAATCTTTTTCCATTTAGATTAGGTACCCTATAAGGCCCCCATACATCACAATGTAGTAAGTCAAAAACTGCTTTTGATTCATGAGTGCTAACAAGAAAAAGTAGTTTGGATTGTTCAGCTAGAGGACATACAGTGCATTAAGTGTGATCCTGACATCACAAGTATCTAAGATAATCATGTATTTTTATTATATCTATAGGAGCATGACCTAGTCTTTTGTTCCATACATCAATAGAGCTAGTACTAGAAACAAAACTGACAAGTTTGGATTTATCATTACATATATTGACCAGTTGCTTTGGAGCTTGAGTTGGCCCTTCCTTCAGCATGTAGAGTCCATGTTCTTTCTTACCAATCCTCTTCACTTGATCAGTGTAGAGATCTTGAAAAATACAAAAATCAGGGAAGAAGTCTACCATGCATTGTAATTCCTAAATGACCTTTGATAATGATAGCATGTTGACCTTAAAATCGGGTAGGTACAATACATTTGAGATAGTGTGATTTTCAAGAACATTACTACTACCAACATGTGAGACTCCAACAGTTTTCCCATTTGGAAATTGTACCTAATTGCATGTATTATCAAATACTTCCTTAGCTCTAGTTAGTGAATTAAGTTTAGATATGATATGATATGTGACTCTATTATCTACAATCCAATCATTACCACCATAAATACACAAGAGGGCTCTAGGATAACTATCTGCTAAGTTGGATGAGGAATCTTTTTTGTTCTCTACTTCTCCACTAGATTTGGACAGGAGCTGTGGGATTTGCTGATACTGATCCTGAGTGAAGAAGGCTCTAGGATTCGGAGATTGATCAAACTGAACTGACTTCCCTCTGCTATTGCTTCTGAAATGTTCCTGCTTGGTGTTCTGTGTAAATTCATCCTGATGTGCATACATTCCCGAATTAGCTGACTTCTTCTTTGATTCAAAATCTCCAGGATAACCAACAATTTTGTAGCACTGGTCCTTTGAATGACCTTTGCATCCACAATGTTCACACTATAAATGTGATTTCCTGGCTTTGTAACTTTCTCTAGAAATTCCTGCACCACCTGAATTCTATTTGTATGAACTTGTTCCATGGTTGTGATGAACATTATGACTATACATAGCCATGCCTTCTATAGACTCTTATTTTGAAGTAGATACAAGGTTTCCCTGACTCTCTTGATCAACAAGCAGTGTATATGCCTTATTCAGTGAAGGAGTACGACTCATTTTGAGAATCTGACTCCTAGGTTGTAAATATGACTAATTTAATCCCATTAGAAATTGCAATAACCTTTGATACTCACAGTGTTAACTAAATTTTCTTGACTCAGGACAAGGACAACTAAGATAAGGCATGAGAGCATCATACTCATCCCAGAGCTCTCTTAACTTGGAAAAATAACCAGCCATAACCATTGTTCCTTGAAAACATATATGAATCTCTTTGTGTAGATGAAAGATCCTAGAGCCATTAACACTATCAAATCTCTCTTTCAGGATCAAGCCAAACCTTTCGTGCATTAGAGGCATATACAATAGAGCTAAGTAAACCTGGTTGAACAACATTCATGATCCAGGATAACACCACAACATTTACACTTTTCCCATTGATCATGTAATTCAGGCTCAAACTTTGATTTAAGGAATCTACCATCAATGAATCCTAGCTTACTTCAACCTACAAGTCCAATTCTAAAGGATCTACTCCACAAAGCATAATTCTCTGATCCAGTTAGATGCAGAGAAATTAAGGAGCTATCTGGGAGTATCTGTAGGTTGAAGGAAGAGTAGATGATTGTGATCTATCACAGAAAAGGTAGTTGCGCGAGTACTCCCATTACTAGATCCTCTGACTGCAACAGCATCTGCCGTTGGAGACTTCTGAATTTATTTCTATTTTGACTTCAAACAGGTGATTCTAGAGGCTATTTATCAACATGAGATTGAACCTATGATCGTAGGCTCTGATACCCTGTGAGCTCCATTAATGGAGATTGAACTTCATAGTATAGTCACCACTTAGGGTGCTAATCTACAGAGAAGAGAAATGAAGGACAGGGAACTTTGTATTGAAGATAGTTACATTTTAGAGTCTTAGTCACATTAGCTCACAATGACATCTATATATACATGTGCCCACACTCTTCTCCTAACAAACTAATCATAACTAACTTGTGACAACTCATCACTCTCTAACTAACTCTTCATTAATTGGTTACTCACACCATATAGCTTGTAACTAACTCTACTACCCAACAATAATTTTATAATATTTACACTTTCAAAAACAATAATTAAAATGAAAAAAATTGATTACTTTTATTTTAATTTATAAATTAATAAATAATTTAAATATATATTTTTAATAATATGAATAAATTATATGAGATGGAAGACGTATAAATAATACAAGATGCAAAAAGTATCGATATAGAAGCTCTTCATAATTATTTAGTGTATACATCCATAATTTATAAGTTAAATAATCACAAGGAAAACGAAAGAAAAAGACATAACCATACTCCTATAAATGCAATGTGTAAGAGGCGTCTGCAAATGGAACTTACTTAGATTTGAAAAGTTTAAATTGTAGATTACGAAGTTTGAGTGGATCCCAAAAAGAGTTTCAATTATACAGTAAAAATAATAATAAAATGATATACTATGTTTAGCCCATAATAAATTGAAATTTTAAGTTTTTTTAATATTCAAAAATAAATTAATTATTTCAATATTCAAGAGAGTTGTTGGAAATATTTTTATTTTTGTTTTATTTATATTTTTTAGATGATAAATTTAAGAGAGTAACTAATTGATCATATTTTTTCATTTCACATTGAATTATTATTCAATTTATGTCCTTGATTATTTTCTTAATAGATGTGCTTTGTCTAACAAATTTAGTTAATATGAACTAGAGGGAGTGTGACTATTCAAATTGAATAGAAATCAATTACCCAAATCAAAAAAGGTTTATTGGTTTACAAGTTATCGATTATTGATTTAGTGATTATGGTATCAATTTAAATTTTTTATATCAGAGTGTTGATTTTAATGGTTTGAGATTTTTTCTTAATAGATTAAACGATAGCTCAACAGTAAATTCATAAATTATATTTATAACATTCAGTATATAAGTTCGGAGTTTAATTTCATAACTCCATTTATGACTATCTCAAGCGCTCAATTATTTTACAAGATGCTAGTGTTTGCTTTTGAGCAACATACCATCTATCAATTCATATGCATGGTGCATTTGGTTTGTGACCTTGTTTGTAAATGATGATTTTATTATATAAAATCATAACAGTTAAATCGATAACTAAATCAATAATAATCAATAATTGATAAACTAAAAATTGATAAACTAATATTTTAATGATTCTTTAAAGATTTAACTTATATGTATACATCAATAATCAATGAATCGGTTCGACAAATTTTAAAATCAAACTAAATCGACTTATACATGACCCTAAGAAGGAGTAGTTAATTATCATTAACTGAAAAGAAATCTGTGCTCTTAACAAATCCAATAACATTATAAAAAAAAAATAAAAATAAAAATTGTGGCATGCTTATTGTTTTTTCTTATATTTATTGATATTAATTTCTTTACGGATTTTTAAAACATACTAGCATAAGAAATTAAATAACATTTATGAATAAAAAAGGTGGTAATAATTAAATATATTACTTACTTAATTACAGTAATGTATGGTGAAATTTTAAATAATAATAATAAAAAAATTAAGAACCTTAACTAATTAACTTGTAATAAATTATGGTAAATATTTTTTTTTTAAATAATGTCTTCTTGATTTCGCAAAAGCTATTAATATAAAAATTTAAAAATGGATCATATTCATATATAATCTTGGTCAATATTCATCCTCCATTTTCTTAACTTCTTCATTTTCTTTTTCAAAAAAGTATATCCATTTTCTTAACTTCTACATTTTCTTTTTCAAAAAAGTATATCCATTATTCAGTCACCAATTCAAGAGGATCTGTAACAATCCGAACTACTGTTATTCAGGTGGGGTAAGAATTTTGTGATCCAAATTAATCTGGACTGTCACCATCTTGTCATAGCGGGAATAACCCCACCACAGTGGTGCCATCGTGATGGGATGGGACTCGCCACAGCAGAATCATCAGAGCTTGAAAACCTGAAAAGTGGATTCTTTTTTCTCCTCCTCCCCTTTAGTGGTAAAATAGACCAGAGTTATACTAGAAATCCTAAAAAGACTATTCTAGGCTTGGGAGGAAGGGAGAGAAGGGAGAGAAAGGACTCAAGCACAAGAAAGCCTACGTACAACCAACGGATTTCAAGCCTGCCTCCACTGGAAGTAAGAAATTATGTTATCCTTCTTCTGTATCTGCTTGGCGCTCAAGTATACTAGGTTTTTATTTTTTGAGTTGTTGTAAATCCATTTCCATCGCATAGTATAATGTAGATTGATAGGAGAAATCATGCGTAGGCCTTCGAGCACGGAGTTTGATGGCTAAGTGTGGTGGTTATTGCAGTTAGGGCAGGAACATACTATGCGGGTTGTGGTTAGTCTATGACTAGTGATAATAGCCTAGTCTTTGATTGTTTGCTTTAGTACTTCTTGTATAGATAGTTGGTAGTCCTTGTAAAGTTTATATGTAAAAGAATTACTGGGTTATTGTCAATTTTGAGACTTGGAAGTGTTGGGTAATATCTATTTATGAAATAAAAGGGCAAATGTGAACTGCCTTCATGTCGATAACCTTATATAATTAACATGTTGATTTATTTGTTGTTTCAAGTCTGGTGGTTGCATTGTAAGTGATGGTTTATGTTCTGCGTTCTACCTATGATACATATGCTTGTTAACTGCATGTTGGAATCACCTATATGTATACTAGTTGAGAAAGATGGAAAGAACCTAAAAAAGGGTCAATTATGAACAATTGCATACAGTGAAATCTGTTATATAACTATGTTAGTTGTAATATATTCATCATGATTGTCACTGTGATTGTGTTTGTGATTATGAATTAAATGTCATGTTTCAACATATTATTGGATCAAGTATCACATTTTGACACAGATTGAATCGGGTGTCACATTTTGACATGCTAATTATTAGATTAGGTGTCATGTTCTAACATGCTAATCGTTTAGGTATGAGTTCCATGAAAGGACCATTGTCGCTATGAATCTATTACTTGATTGTGCAAGTATGTGAATCATTTATTATGATAATAATTGTATTTTTGTGATTGTGGTTGTTGGATTAGATGTCACATTCTGACATATATTAGATCGAGTATCATGTTTCATCACACAAACAAGTGGTTTAGATGTCGTGCTAACATGGTAATAGTTTGGGTGTAAGTTTCATGAGAAGATTGATATATGAACCTGTTACTTGATTATGGTTGTGCAATAACAAAGGAATTGATATAATTGTAATTGATCATGCTCATCTTGTGTAACAATTTAAATGAAAGGAGTGGAAGTCCAAGTGATGCTATATTGGTGACGTGATTGTGTATCCTTTGTTTAATCCTTTTTGGTTGTTTGTTATATTCCATAGAATCAGGTACAAGGTCGAGTATAACCAAGTGGAGAATGGTTGAGAAGTTACTAAGCAAGAAATTGATGACTTAGAGTTAGATTATGTTTGGTACCATGATTGTGTGTATTAATTAGGGGCTTGAGAAAGGAAGTTTGAGTTTTTGTCTCTATGTAGGCTGCACTAGCGAGAGAAATCCCCCAATAGCAATGTCGTCATAGTGAGTTAGGTCCCACCTAGGCGGGCTAGTATGGGTATAAGGGGATAAGTCTCAACTATCTTAATGTGTCCATCTTGCAAATGAATTACTAAACATTCTAGGTCAAACGTAGTTCTGAACGATTAAACTAAAGTGGTCAATTGATTAGATCGAGTTGGTGATTGTGGGTTCAGAATTTTCTTTATTTATGAGGAATAGAAAGGTTAGGATATGAATTATATTAGAGTTAGTAGCAGAATAATTAAAAAGGTGAGATCATGTCATATATATAGAGGTAATTAAGGTAATCAGAATGGTAAGGATATGCTGATAAAAGATTGGACGGTGTTGTCTTTATTGCATGGTTGCTTTTGAAATACTTACCTTATATTGTGTCATGACTCAAGCCTAGGTCCTAGTCGTAACATCACGAATGAGATCATCGAAGGAAACCCAAACTAGTCTCCTTAGCATAATATAAGCATACAAGGTAAGTAAGAAGGATATAACATAAGCAGAAGCAATCCATAGCATAGACCAAAGCATGAGGGTCATATGTCATACATGAGTTGTAAGGTAAGACAAGTCTAAAACCAAGTACAACATATCCAACAATGGATCTAAGTCATGAACATGGACGGGGGCTCAGACAGGTCCTCGATCACCCTCAACATAAAGTAAAGGACTGTCTCAAAATGACATAACATAAAGCTGAAGATAGGAGGCCCAGTCCCCGAAGCATGAGGACTCACCAGTCCGAATCTACAAGTAGCCTTGATCTAGCCATGAGGATAAGGAGGATGGTAACCTGCACCTACATTGTGATATAACGTAGGCATAGAGTTTACATTAGTAGGTTTGAATGTACTAAGTATGTGATCATGCAATACAATATAGATAAGTGATAACCTACATAATATATAGAGAGAAATGAGGTATAGAAGAAATCATAATATCAATATTCCCTGAGTAACATGATGCATAAATGCCATAGTACATAAACATAAGTGGCAATGTTACTATAATCGACATGTAAGACCATACGAGCTATTACATGAAATTCCGATGTTGCCTCCACACTGGATAAAAAGTAGTCTACTTTGCCAAGATAAACTATACCTCAGCTTATGGGCCTATTCCATTTCAATGAGTGCTTTACATGAACCTTATGGGCCTTTCCCATTTCGATGAATACTTTACTTAAGAACCTTACCAACCTGGTTAATTTTGGTGAATGCTTTCCATATACCTTACTAGATTTTCCCATTTCAGTGAATCGTGGAACATTTTCTATACTTGGATCTACTAGCTAAACATCATCCTATGGTGGCACGTAGTTAAGGGACAATGGAATCTACCAAGGTCTTCTCAATGCTAGGTCAATATCCCATAATATACATAATATATACATAGTTATGCTTGTCATACAATCATCATAAGTCATTGTAGAATCATCATCATACATACTTGGACTAAAAGCTAAATCATATTTCAAAACATGCATGCATAGGAATAGCTCATTCATAACTTGTACATGATGATGTATTAGTACCTTTGAATTCTTAAAGACATATTATAATCATAATCATGTCATAATCGTACTCATGTCAAAATCATGTTCATGCCCATAATCGTATTCATATGCATTGTCAAAATCTCAGGTAAGAGCCTTGTACATGCATGATCATGTGATGAGAGATAAGAGTAAGGTATGGGTACATGAGCATCAGGTTCAAATCATTATAACTGAGTAAAAACATGCATAATCCTTGAATATAACAACATTTGAATCATAATTGAGATTACCCATGCATAATTTCCTAATCATCAAATCATAAAAGAATAAATCCCATGAAATCCATGTAAACCAAATGAATTGAAGTAAATTCATGCTTATTTCATAGTTTGAACAAAACCCATAACATAATCATAAAAATTGAAAATCAAATTATGAAAACCCTAGTTGGTCAAAACTTGAAAATATATGAATTAGATGAAAATCAGATTGGTATCCATGATAGAAAGGAGATCATGGATGAATCCCACATACATTAGCTTGATTGAATAAATTGATATGAAATTGACTTGCAACTTGAAGGCCTTGATCCTGACTTGAGCTTGAATGAGAGATTTGAAAGTGTTTTTGGTGAGTGAATTTGAGAGACTAAGTGTTATGGATGCATGGAAGTGTTTTGAATAAGTTAGGAACTAATTAAGAGGGCATTATAATCTAAAACCATCCATAAGAGTGTTAGGAATTATAGAAAAGACCAATCTATCCTTACAAAATCATGTTGGGAAACCTAGGTAGTGTGCCACTACAGACACAAACCATGACCTGTGGTGGGGTCGTGTTGTGCTCCCTTAGGTAGAAACATGGAGCCCAAGTGAAGGGAACCCTTCATGAGGCATACTATGAGTCATGGTGTGCTCCGTGGTGGGAACACCTTCTAAGAAACCATCAAAAAGGGCCAAGGGACCTTCTATATGGGCCTTTCATGGACAGTGGTGTGCATCATGGTCAATGAAGGGCTCCTTAGTGGGCATCCTGGGCCAAAAACTTTTAAAAATACATTTTGAGCCTCATTTAGATTATATGAAGTTCGAATCCTTACATCATCTCTCCCTTGGGATCATTCATCCCCAAATGAGACAAAACTTATCTTGAGTAGATCAAAACGAATATGAAACATCACAACATGAGCGCATAAATACAAATCTAACATCAAAATCATGAAATCGTCAAACCTTTGCAAAAAAAACATCATTTAAAACTATTTTCATGAGCATGCATGCATGTTATGACATGAGAACATAGAAATGAAAGAATTATGGCTCTTTAAAGAGGAAGAACCTATTACCTTAGGCTTGAGTAGAATGGAATATATAAGGGTATCATCGCATCATATCTAATTATGCTTCCCATGTAGAAATATCAATATGTTAGTTTATCCAAAGGACTTTATCTGGTGCAATATCCTTGTTACGAAGCCTTTTCACTTGCCGATCAAAGATCTCAATCGAAACCTCTTCATAAATCAAGTTTCCCTCAACTTCCACACCTTTCGAAGGCACAACGGTACTTGATCACCAACTAACTTTCTCAACATGGATATATGAAACACTAGGTGAATGAAACTAATACTCGAGGCAAGTCCAATCTATAAGACACCTTACCAATTTACTTCTAAACCTCATAAGGCCCTACATACTGGGGATTCAACTTGCCCTTTTTGCCAAAATACATCACACCTTTCATGGGTGAAACCTTCATATATACCCAATCCCCTAAATGGAACTCAAGGTTCCTTCTTCTAACATTCAAATAGGACTTTTGATGACTTTAAGCATTTTTCAACTTCTCCCTTATCAACTTCACCTTCTCCATAACATGTAACACCAAATCAGGACCAACCAAAGACATCTCACCAATTTCAAACCATCCTACCGGGGATCTAGATCTCCTTCCGTACAAAGCCTTAAATGGTGTAATCTCAATGCTAGCATGATAACTGTTGTTGTAAGCAAATTCAATAAGTGGTATATGATCATCATGATTACCCTTGAACTCCAACACACAAGCCCTCAACATGTATTCTAAGGTATCAATTTCCCTTTCGGCTAGTCCATCAATTTGAGGATAAAAAATGGTACTCAACTTCACATTTGTGCCAAGTCTTTTCCAAAATAACCTTCAAAAGTGAGAAGTAAATTGGGTACCTCATGACATGATAGACAATGGTACACCATGCAATTTAACTAACTCATAAATGTATAACTTGGCATAATCCTCGACATTGAAAGTAGCCTTGGTCGGTAGAAAATGAGTCGACTTAGTCATTATGTCCATGGTTACCCAAATGGAGTTACGGGTATGGGTCAAGACTATCACAAAGTCCTTATTCAAATCTTCCCACTTCCAAGTAGAAATATCTATATCTTGATCCAAGCCACCGAGCCATTGATGTTCCACCTTCACTTGTTGGCAATTAGGGCATTTCGACACAAAATTAGCTATATCCTTCTTCGTGCCATTCTACCAATACACCTCCTTCAAGTCTTGGTATATTTTGGTGGATCCAAGATTTATGGAATTTGGAGAGTTATGAGCCTCTCTTAAAATTACTTCCCTTAAGCCATCAACATTCGAAACACATAACCAGTCTTGATATTAAAGTACACCATCTCCCCCTTGGGAGAAAATCTCTATCTTCTTTTTAGATCCAACTTCTTCAACTCAACCAATGAATGGTCTAAGCCTTGTTTTGCCTTAACATCAACAACCAAAGAAGATTCAACCCTATTTTGTACATGGACACTACCTTCATTAGAATCACTCAATCTGACACGCAATTTTGCCAAAATGGTACACATCCTTCACCAACTCCTTCGTGGCCCCATCAACATGAACCGTACTACCCATAGATAGTCTTCTAAGAGCATTAGCTACAATATTTTCCTTGCTTGGATGGTATTGCACACTCATGTCATAATTCTTAAGAAGTTCCAACCATCTTCATTGCCTCAAATTTTATATTTCTTTGACTGAACACATATTACAAACTCTTGTGGTTGGTAAATATATCAATATGAACCCTATATAGATAATGTCACTAAATCTTCAAAGCAAACACCACAACCGCTAACATAAGATCATGAGTTTGATAATTTTACTCATGAACCTTTAGTTGTCTAGATGCATATGCTATGATCTTTCCATGTTACATTAGAACACAACCCAAACCAGTACAAGAAGTATCACAATACACCAAATATCCATCTAGCCTTTTTGGTAGTGTCAAAATAAGAACCGATGTTAGATGATCCTTTAAAGTCTGAAAATGTTTCTCACATTTATCCGACCATTGGAATTTTACCTTCTTTTGGGTGAAATTAGTCAAAAGTATAGCAATGGATGAAAAACCTTAAACAAATATTTGGTAATAACCAACCAAACCAAGAAAACTCTGAATATATAAAGGAGCCAATGGTCTAGGCCAATTTTTCACCACCTTGGACTTCTTTAGATCAACCTTAATACCATCACCGGACACTACATAACTAAGGAACGCCACTACCTTCAACCAAAACTCACACTTACTGAACTTTGCAATTAACAGCTTGTCCTTCAAAGTCTGAACTACCACCCTCAAATGACTCATATGCTCTTCTTCACTTTGGGAGTTGAAACGACCCAAAAAGTTCCTAAAAATGTGCTTCGGATATTACCGGAAACTTGTTTTAGCCATATCTAAAAATCCGTTTCATTTTTCGAAAATCTGACTTCATATTCTTGTTTAGGGGGTCAAATGGAGTGGGAAATG
>JBCEWC010017360.1:0-12555 GCA_038996855.1 Solanum aculeatissimum
TCCTGCTGGACAGTCTACTGGATCAGTGCACAGTGAGGGGGGGGGGGGTCTTTTTGTCTGTGATTGTGAGCTGCAACGTCTTGGTGGTTTCCTCATTCTCTTCATCTGCTTCCTTCTAAAATTGAACACTTGCATCTTGTCCATCTTCAGGTAAGCCTTAGTCTCTCTTGGCATCTGACGGACTGCTTGAAAAACTTGGGGACTGCTAAGCTGCTGGCTATATTTGGCTAAGGAATCAACCACTTAGTTGGCCTCTCTCAAAATATGGTGACATTTGAACTCTAGGATTTGGGCCCTATAGTATTGGATCCTATCCAGCTCCCTATGAATCCTCCAAGGAGGCTTTGCTGTGTGATTGATCTAGGAGCTGAGCATTTCAGCATCAACTTCTAGATGGACTTTGGTGAATCCCATTTGAGCACACCATCTTAAACCAATAGTTTCTGCTTGAGCCTCTGCTTGTTGGTTAGTGCCTTGTCCCAGAGGGTTGGCAAAGGCAATAATAAGGTCTCCTTTCTTGTCCCTCAGAACCCCCTAGCCTCTATATTTCCCGAATTTCCTAATGCACTCCCATCAGTGTTAAGTTTGATCCACTGGTCCTGAGGTTTCATCCACTGGACTGGAGTAATTCTTACATCATGGTGGCACTTCTCCACTAGAATAGTTAGATCTTTCCATCCATAAGGCCAGTCCATGTAAGGGAAGGTTGTCCTTAGAAGCATGGACATGTCCCTGGTCACCATATATTTGACTTTGGCTATATTGGGGACTATACCATCATACTTAGCAGAGCACCTGCTTTTCCACAAGTTCCTACAAATGAAAACTAGAGTTGCTTGCAACATCATCCTGTGGCCATCATTCTTATGTTTAGTTTCCCACCACTTGCTGATGTTCAGCCTCAGAGAATTCACATCCATGTTGATGCTAAGAAAGGCAGCAAAGTAGTTCCAAATTTTCCTGGCAAAATTATCATTAAGCAGGATATGGTCTATTGTATCCTCACCAGGATTAGTACAACAACGACAGTTGGATGACTCATAACCAAAACTGACTAGATTTTCATTGGTAGGAAGCTTCACCCTCATAGCCCTCTATATCAGGAAGGAACATTTGAAGGGGATATGTTTATGCCAGATAAGCCTGTTAAAGCTGTTCTGATCCTTTTTCTCCCTAACCAAGTTCCAAGCAGAAGAGGTTGTAAATTCTCCATTGGTGTTTAAAGTCCAAATAGGTTTGTCAGGAATGCCACTGAGAGTCTGGATTGGGGTGCTGAGAATGGTGTCTATGTACTGGTGAGGGGCTATTTCCCTGAGCCTCTCCTGGTCCCATTGACCATTTTGCACCAGTTCAGCCACTTTGATGTTATTAAACCTGTGATTAGCCTCACTAAACTGAGCCAGGGGCCCCACCCCCAACCAATTGTCCCACCAAAAGTAACTATTCCCAGAGTGGATCCTCCATTGGATATGAGGTTCAATCAAGTGCTTGTTGTACATCATATGTTTCCAAATCAGAGAGTCCTTTTTATCTGCTTTCTTAGTCATAAGGTTTGCCCTTTGGCAGTATTTGGCCCTCAAGCATTCAGCCCAAAGGGAGGTATTACTTCTGAAGTTCCACCAGTGCTTAACCTAAAATGCCTTACACACATCATTTAAGTTTTTGAACCCAATTCCCCCTTCTGTTAAGGGATAGCTGAGGCTCTTCCATGAGCCCAATAATACTTTTTCTTTTGATCAAGTCTCCCCCAGAAGAAGTCTGCTGTGAGACTTTGAAGTTGTTTCAATGTGATGGAAGGGGGTGATATAGCAGCTAGCAGATGTATAGGTAAGGACTAAAACATATGTTTGATCAGAGTAGCTTTCCCCCCATAACTCAGAATTTTTGACTGCCATCCTGAAATCCTGCTGATAACTTTAGAGACCATATTTGAAAAGTAGATAATCCTTTGACTACCTATATAAAGGGGGTATCCCAAGTAGGTGATAGGATCCTTCTTCTGCTTAAAACCAGTTACCTCAGTGATCCCCTTATAAACAATCTGATCAGTGTTGGAGATAACCATAAAATGACTTTTACTCTTATTAACCATTTGGCCAGATATCTTTTCATAGGATTCCAGAACCTTCATAATCATGGTTAGAGAGTCTATGTTGCTAGAGGTAAACAAAATCACATCATCATCAAAGCTAAGATGATTGATTTGGGGGCCCCTCCTATTCATATGGAAGGCTTGAAAGTTGGGGTGACCATGGAGTCTATTCAGCATCCTAGATAATACCTCAACCCCTAAAATGAACAGAGCAGGTGAAAGGGGGTCACCTTGTTTAAGTCCCCTGGTTGAATGGAAAAAACCATGCCTGTCCCTATTAATGATAATGGAGTACCAGTTATTGCTCATAATTCTCCAAGCTAAGGCAATGAACTGCTACCCAAAGCCCATTCTTCTCATGACAATACAGATGTAAGACTAGGAAGCCCTATCATAGGCCTTGGCCATATCAAGTTTAATAACTGCATTTCCCCCTTCCATAGGTTTCTTGATGTGATGAATGATCTCTTGGGCTAACATAATGTTCTCTGCTATATTTCTCCCTTTGATGAAGCCAGATTGATTCCTGGAAATGAGGTTGGGAAGAATAGATGCCAGTCTTGATGAAAGGATCTTGGAGAAGATCTTGCAAATGCATCTACTAAGGCTGATAGGTCTATAGTCTGAGAAACTGCCAGGATTAGTAATTTTAGGAATCTGCAAGAATGGGAAAATTACTTTGGTATCTCCTGGCCATTGAAAAAGGCCTGAACAATCTTCAACAGGTCCATTTTTACAATCTCCTAGCAGGTTTGGTAGAACATGGCATTGAATCCATCTAGGCTAGCAGCTGAGTATGGGTTCATTGATTGAATCATCTGTTGTAGCTCTTCCAAATCAGGGGGGCTTAAAGCTTAAAATTCTGATCTTGAGTAACCATTGCAGGAATACATTCTAGTTTCTCCTCATCTATGTATTTTTCTTCTCCTATGAATATCCCTTAAAAATAATGCACAACTTCCTTTGCTATATTATCCTTCCCTTGAATCCAATTTCCATTTTCATCCTGAATGTTCTGAATAAGGAGTTTTCTCCTTCTCCCCCTAACCAAGGCATAAAAATACCTAGTGTTGGCATCCTCTCCTTGAACCAATTCAGCTGAGTTTTCTGTCTAAGGATAGATTCCTCCATCTTTAGATAATTGATGTATTCAGCATTAGTATTATGAAGATGACTCCTTTTTTCCTTAGATTTGTCTTTGATCAAATCAACTTCAGCTTCTCTGGTTTTCTCCTAAAAACGTTTGACATTAGCATGAATGTCTCCAAACTAGTCCCTTGACCACCAGACTTAAGGTAGTAGCTAGTCTTTTCAGTTTAAGATGAAAAATCCTCATAGGACTGCCACTGGTTTCCTTGTTCCAACAATTCCTTATTGTATCCATAAAGGTTTCCTGGTCAGTCCAGCAGTTCAAAAATTTGAAATACTTGGTAGGATTTGTGTCTCTGATCTGCATCTCCAATAAAAGGGGACAATGGTCAGAACCCACAGAAGGGAGGTGAGTGATGTTGGTATGGGGCATACTTTCCAACCACTTATCATTTACCATGCCCCTGCCAAGTCTCTTCCAGATACTGGCCCCAATTCCTCTCTTATTAGACCAGTGAATTTTTGTCCTGAAAATCCTAAGTCTTGTAAACCACAGTCCTCAATGATGCCAATGAATTCAAAACTTTTTTTGATGTTGTAGGGGATGCCACCACTCTTCTCTTCAGTGTTGGTGATAACATTAAAATCTCTTATGATGCACCAAGGGATGTTGTTATTGCAGTTAGCCAGCTGGAGCATCTTATCCCAGAAGGGTCTCCTTAGTTGATCTCTGCATTTGGTATACACAAATGTAATAATATATTTGGTAGTCAGATGAGGATGGTGAACTGCACACGTAACTTTCTGTTCATCAGAGTCCAAAATTTGGCAGTTGATGTCATCATTCCAAAACACCCATATTTTTCCATTAGGATTACTTATGGCATTATCCATAGTCAACTGTAGCTTGAACTTGTCCAGCTTATTTATTTTGGAAAAAGGTTCCAGAATAGTGATCATTCCTAATTGGTGGATTTTCTTAAGAGATTTGAGTCTTTCCATAACACCCTGGGTATTGATACCTCTAGCATTACATGTGATTGTCCTAATCATTAAGAAGATCTAGCTGAGAACAACCTTGTGTTGGGTCTACCTCATGTGGCAGACTGAGTAACTTTGTTATTCCTTTTGTTGGTGTTTTCCTGGAAAAGATTTCTAGGAGATAACCCTTATTGGTCTGTAACTCTTTGCAGTTCAGTATTATCCCCTTTATCTTTGGAGGGGCTGAAGGCTTATATTAGGTACTCATAGGTTTCCTCTTCCTCCCCTTCATTTAAAGGGAGGTTGTCCTTGTCAAATTCCTCCTATGAGTGTATCACCTGGTACTCATCCACCTCCTCACTAGGCAGGGATGGGTCTGAGTTTAGAGTACACTCTTTGTTGCTCCTTCCTGTAGGGGGCTAAGGGGTTGTTGGTCTCCCTTAGCTTGCAACCCTTTTCCTTTAGGTTTTTCCTGCTTTTCTTCTGATATATTCCCTTTTTCCAAACTTAGAGGAACTTCAGAACACATTTGTTAATTTTCTACTCTCTTCTTAAGAGCATCTCTCTTTTTTTTGCTCAATTTATTCCTTTTGGCTCTATTCCCTGTAGAACTGGTACTTACAATTGATTCCAACTCTTTGGCCATAGAACCCATATTAGATCTCATACAGGGACTCAACTCCTCTTGAGGATTTAAAGGGGTAGCAGAGGCTCTATAGTAAGGGCTGGGGTCTGTGAAAACCTCATGTAAAACATGAGTCAGATTCCCTCCCTCAGGTTCCCCATCCTGCAAGTTAGTGGGGTACTTCTTAACCACTTCCTGAACTCCAACAACACCAGGGGAAGATAGGGGAGAGGATTGACCAATAATTGAATCATTAGAATAATGGGGAATGAGAGAATGATCTAGAAGGGCTAGCCCATTCTTCTCATGGGAAGATAAGTCAATACCTTATTTTTTTTGAGTGGGAGCTATTTTTCTGCATGTTCCTTGATTCTGTCTCCCTTTGGTATGGGCTTATCAACTATCTTTTTCTTCCCTGCTGAGTTATGAAGTGTTGTATTCCCTTTTGTCTTAGTGTTGGTGCTATATGCCTTGTTTTATTCTTCTTCTGCAAATTGGTTAGTGAGCTGTTCTTGATGATCAAGATCAGCATAATAGTGAGATAAATCAATTTTAGAATACTTACCTAATATTCTTCTTTCAATCTATTGTTCTTTTTTGTTTGTCTGATCATGAGGGAGTGTTTGTGTACTCTCCTGTTGTCCATGCTTCAAGGCTTTCTTGTGGTTCTTTTTACCTTGAGTCTGCCATTGATCTTTCTGTTGTCTATTTTCTTGTTCCTGACCTATTTTCCCGGTGTCCTTTTCATCACTGTCCTTAGCATTCCTCTTATTCTCAAGTACCTGATGGACTTCTTTAGTCCCTTCCTGTTTTTTGTTTCTTGTGGCTGTCTCTAAC
The DNA here is from genome assembly GCA_038996855.1 of Solanum aculeatissimum. NCBI lineage: Eukaryota > Viridiplantae > Streptophyta > Magnoliopsida > Solanales > Solanaceae > Solanum > Solanum aculeatissimum. Next base: position 5,625 of record JBCEWC010017360.1, read on the forward strand.
TCTTTTCTGGACCTGTATTCTTTATCCCTTTTCTTGATAGTGCAGACATATTCCATATGGCCTTGGTGTTTGCAATACAAGTAATAAGATGGTATGCTCTCATACTGAATTGTCTGCCATCTCCCAATTGTTAAGTCTTTCTCATCAAATCCCATCCAAACATGGGATGGTCTTTCTTTGGTAATATCTATCTGGACTTTCACTTTGGCCATGATGCCCTTAGTCTTCTGTATAGAGGCTGTGTCCAGATAGAAGACTTTACCAATGGGAGTTAAGAGTGTGGTAGCAAATGCTTTGTTATAGCAATGCCAGGGCAACTCAGGAAGGGTAACCCATATAGGGACAATGGGGGTTTGTTCCTCAGGCTTGAATGTAGGGGTCCAGGTTTGTATCCTCATTAACTACCCTTCTATGTGCATCTTATTTTTGGTCCACACTGTAACATAGTTAGTCTCATTATCCAAGTCAATATACACATGTCTAGCATTGAGGTGGGCAATTTTAACTCCCCCTAGTAGTTGGGTCTGCAGTATGAAACTCTTTCTGATTAGCTTCACTTTTGGCATGGTGCTACTGAATTTTCCAATCAGGGTATATCTACAAGATTCAACTAATTTGAGCATATAATCTTGCTTATTATAAATCACAGCTGGGAGTCCTTGTTTGGAGGTATACTTAGGCTGTTCAATCTCAATAATTCTCTCATGTTTACCCATATTCATTCTCAGTTTAGTGGCTAATGTTTGGACCAAAGTGTAGGGTGCAGGCTCTAGATTCTGCTCTTTGTTACTTTCCTCCTGAAAGCTTATGTTAGTACTTTGACTAAGTAGGTTCTGATTCTGTCTGGATTTATTCAATCCCTACAAGGTCCTTTGACCCTTGTGATCTACCTTGTCAAAGTTGCTGGAAATCTTAGGGAAAGGATTGGAGCCTTTAGTGCCCATTGTAACATCATTGTCCAGATGTTTACAGGTTCCCTCTTCCTTTCCAATGGTCTGAGATTGATTCTCAATCACTTCCTTCCTCAATATTTTGGCATCTTTACTAGAATTTTGATCCTTGTTATTCCTCGAGTCTAGTGTGATAACCTGCTCCCTATTGTTCCCATTCCTATTAACCAGAGGAGAAGAGTTAGTTATCTTACCTTGTTCTTGCTGTAATAATGTTGTCTTCTCCGCGATGTTCTCCGATCTAGGATTGTTAGCTATTGTTAGCTCCTTCGTTTGTCCATTCTCCTATTCTTGGTGTTCTTTCCTTGTCCCCATGTTTTCTTCCCGGGTCGTCAAGACCTTGCTATGTGTATCCCCGGTTGCCAATGTACCTGCATTTGAGTTTGTTTCCATCGTTGAGGGTATATCATCAATCGTTGCTAACTCCATCACATTTGTTATTCCAGCATTCGCCACATCAGACCTGTGGATGTTAGAGTTAGAAGGGGTTTCAATGTGATGAGAAAGTTTTTCCGCGCTGATATTTCTTTCATGGCTTAGGTCCGGTGGTCGATTACTGTCCACTGGCCCCTCACGCGCCATTAGTGAGACTATGTTACCGTTAGAGTTACTGTACCATTAGAGAGGGTTGAGAGGAAATTTTTAGAGAGAAAAATAGATTAGGATTTGTAATAGAGAATTGGAGTATGTTAGGTTGGAAGAGTGTTACGATGAATAAAAGGGGATTAGGGTTTGATTTGGGGGCTTTAGAAGACCTTAGAAATGCTAAAAGGGGCATAGGATTAAACCAAATTACGAATTAACCATTAATGAAATGGATAGGATCATTGAAATAGGGCCTCATGGAAGGCTGCCCAGGGGTTTTCCAGAGGCTCACGGACCGTAAACCTGCCCGTAAGACCTTACTGGTCTCGATTTTGTCTTGAAATCTCGAGGGACTTTTTGGATCAACTCACAAGGGGTCTCACAGACCGTGTAGCTGCACATGGACCGTGTACTAGTCCGTGGAGCATCACTTGGTCCTGAGTCTAACCCCGAGCCTTGACCAATTCTCTGGATCACTTCATGGGGCCCTTCACAGACCGTGAAAGCTCACACGGATCGTGAAGTGGTCCGTGGAGTTCCACTTGGTTTGAGGCTTGGTCCAAGCTCCAAGGGAGCTCACTGGAACAAATCATGGGACACACCACAGACCGTGAACCACCAAACAGTCCGTGGTCCCTCACTTGACTCCATTCCGAATCCTTTTTCCAGCATATTCTCGAATATGGGCAGTCTCACTGCAAGAGCCATAACTTCCACATCCAAACTTTGAATCATGTAAAACTAGTTGTGTTGCAAAGATAACTCGAAGATATTCAATTTGATATGTAATGTCCCACACAGTTCATCTCATACCAAGAGATATGGTTTTTCAAAGTCCGTGCTGCCTAAACGGCTTTATAACCTTCCACCAAAACAATCCCTTTGAATCCGACCACTTAAATACAACCCATGACTACCAAAATTCAATCATGACGAGTTCAACACTAACCCTGACCAACCATTATCAAGTTAAGATTTTTTTGAGTCGTTACACAAGCTCAGAGACGCAAACTAACACATTAGTACATGTCAAATTGTCATCAAACAAACTAATGCAGATAAATACATGTGACAATGCAACTATGATGAGCAAGGCAACCACAAATAAGCAACACTCATTGGCATAGCCTAGAATCAAGGGTGCAATGGAAGTGCCCTCACTTAAATAAGTCCTATATCCCACTCATGATAGTATTTTCAAATTCAATGGTTTGGACTATACAAAATTACTCGCACTCACAATAGATATTTAAACACTATTCTTAATACCATATGCTTTCCCCTATACTCATAACTATGGCCTTTAACTACTTGGACTAAGATCATTATAGGACTTTTTTGTCCTGCAACGTAGGCTCAGGGGGATTTGGTATGATATTTTGGGAACATAGTGACTGAAGACTCACCTTGATTCTGCGTTATTCTACACTTTTTCCCTACCAATATTGTTATTCTTCAACTCATTCTCCCCTTCTCCTATTTCAAGCTTTTCTGGGTGCCTACTCACATTTTTTAGCTCATTGCCTTTTTTTTTTTCACATACTTTTTCTTTTTAGCTCATTGTTCAGACATCTATTTATTTTTTTGCACCCAAAGCATAAATTCTATCCCCTTTTTCTGTATCACTAGCTTTCACCCCTTTTGATGTGGTTTTCCTTACACCAGCCACCCTCAACTTAGGCTTTTGGCTTGAGTTGAGGTGCATAATATCCAACTTGTTAACCAGGACCACTTTTGGTAGCTACTCTCAACTTAGGATTTTAGCTTGAGTCTAGGTGCATAATGCTTAAGGAAGGACCAAGTCCAATGTCAAGATTTTCACATTCAACAAGGCTAGGTTACTTAGGTGTTTACAAAGAAAAGGGTTCACTTTAAGCTCAAACATTCGGATCAAGGGACATACAATACATGTGGTTGGTTATTTAGGCTAAGTGGACTAATATGAACAATAGCCTAAGATCCTTTCCTAACCAACTAACCTACAATCTAAGTCAGAGTAATAGGGCAAGTTCTGAATTGAAACACAGTATGAGAATCATGCAAATAAGCTCACACACACTTGGCGCTGATTACACTATCAACTTAGACTCTCAGATCATGCTTTTTATCAAAATTTAATGGGTATCCTTTTTCACCCAAAACTAACATATGCCATAACATTTAGTACTACATGCTACTAATACTACTTATGCATATCCTACACATGCCGGTTCAATAGAAAGTAAATATCTTTGGGGAAAGAACACATACTAGAAAACTCCTTAGACTCAATCATTGGGATAGTTATAGGCCATAGTTACTTAGACTTCACCAAGACCTATAACTACCCACACCCATCAAAAGAGATTTGCATTATCTTCAATGCAACAAAATATAACTATATCAAAGTGTTGGGGTCAAAAAATATACCTGGGCACCTAAGTGCCAGTCTCTGATTGTGTCTGACCACCCTCAACCTGCCTAATGGTCTCCTCAATAGTGGGAGCATGTTTGGATGGTCCAACACCCCTTACAATCTCCTACACTTGCACCTACCGTGCCATATCATCTTCAGCTGATGCTCGTGTGGCAGCCGCTAACTTCTCCCTCATAGTCAACTTTGCCTCCTGCCTCAGGGAATCTGGATTATTAGTCTCAAAGCCGGGCCTTTTCCTAGAGGCACAAAGTGGTACCTGCTAGAAGGTAAAAAGATCTACGAATATCTCCATAGTAGCATCGGGTGTCGTGAGTACCAATGCTACTACTGTTGATGCTCTTATCTCATCTTGGAGCTACTGGGTCTTAGTTTGCATCGCAGTCAGATTAGAGGCTGAGCTGAAGTGCAACTCTGGTCTACTCTCTACTCAAACACATCTATACGACTATGTACTAGTCTTAACTACTTTTCGACAATGGCTGCACAGTATGTCCTCATGTACTCTGCAACCTCTAAAATAGCCTGGAAAACCCAAGGCCTGATCTACTGTAGTAGCTGTGTCAGTTGAGTCTCAGTCCTAACCAACCTTTGCGCCATGGTCTAAATAAAGGCTGCAAACATATATACCATGCCTACGGAAGATACTGGCATTTTCTCTGGATCAAAAGTGGTAGTAATAGCCATAGTGTTACCTTTCTCTCGATTAGGATCGATCTATGGGATCCACTCTATGGTAGGAGCAATAGTGGTAGAAGAAGATGGAGGCTGAAATGGTGGTACCGCAGTGAACATCTTTGGCATATGGACTAGAGGCTGTGGTGCTCACCTAAGTGCCATCAGATTCTTATCAGCCTTTATGAGGCTGGCATCCAGTGTCCTTTGAACCTTGATCAGACTATCCACCTGATGTATCTACCCACCCTCATTGCTAAGCAAACCCTATATATCAGGCACGAGAATGGGATAGAGGTGGATCTCTTCAGGTCTGCCTCATAGATTTGCTCTGCTATCACTCTAACCCAATTTATATCATAGCCATCCAAGATACTGACATTCAGTACTGCACGATCCGAGGTGAGTTTATTGTCAACATGTGCTGGCCAGATCCAGGATCTAACTAGAACCCATCAAAATTTGCCCGTGAAGCTGAGTGATGCCTTTATTGTGGATGCTAATACTGTAGAAACCCACTAAGGGTCCTAGACCTATTTTTAATATGGTTGGTGATCTATCTTATCAAAATATGGTCTCGAGTATGGCTTAGCCTGTAGTCAAACTCAGCTATAAATATTGGAGCCTCGTACTAGAGACTAAAAAGAATTCAACAGATGGTGGCCTTTGATATATATACTGGTACACCTCTCACCAACGTTTGTATAAGTCTAGGATACATCAAATATGCCTTCCTTTCGGGGTTGAGTAGGCAATGGTAGCAGTGTATGATGTATATAGCTCTCAAACCATCGCTAAAGAGTACTTCCTCGATGGGGCTTCCAACCACTCCAACCTATACTGCATCATAATATCTCTGAGCCCAGGGATGCTGTCGAGCTTGATAGTGATATGTTGGGGCTCTTCGAAGATGGTACAGGCCTGACAACCCTTCTTATCATGCTATATGTCATCACAGAACACCATTTTCATCTCGAGCATGCACCACCTACTAGTCAAGGCATCTGGGGATGATGGTGCTACTGGGGCAGACTCTGCTGCGTTAGACTCTGTCTCCTCTCTATCACAGGAGCCAACTCTCTCTCTGTTCTGGACCTTGACCCCTATCCGCTGGAGGTCATCTGGATAGAGCTACTCTGTCTGTCGCCTCCCTCGTAAGACTGGGGAGGTCGTACCACTATGGCCTAAGTTTGAGGCTACTCTGACTTTCTGGTAGCTGCCCGTGTCTATCATTGCTCGATGCCTATATTAGGATGGATTCCAAGCTCTTCTAACAAGCCACTAGTCTCAAGAACAACCTCGGAGTTAAAAATCTCATCACATAACCACTCTCTCATGGCTCGTATCTTATCTATCTTGTATTGGGGGTGAATAGTACCTGAAACATATACATTACACAAACCCATGAGTACCCTGATATAGAAACAAAATGCAAAAGATTACCAAAAAGAATTGTCTGGCCGTAGTCTCTATGAAGGCTTGTCTATGAACCTGTCATGAACCGGATAGGGGGCCTAGATGTGACATGGCAAAGAAGAACCCAAAACTCCTCGATCAAGCCATCATAGCATCATCAGTCACATCATCGATTCAGAAGTGTGAAAAGTAAATACATAACACATAATTCTAGGGGAAATGGGGCTTTGGACTCAAGCTATGGGGAGGTTGCTGAGAATGGAATGAGCATGAATCACATAGCACATAACAAGTATTTCTAAGGGGCGCGTAAGTAGGACTCAAGCTATGGGGGCATGCCGAGTTAGGGGACTTTCCACATAAGCAAATTCCCAACATTCACCAGCCCATAAATATAATCATAAGCATAATCGGATTATCATTTCCATAACATAGCCCAATAGTCATAACATCCCAATAAAGCATAACACAACGTGCAAGAGTTCAGTGTGTCCAACATTGCCTCTACATAAGAAAGAGCGAGGCCTCAACATAGTTTGGGGCTCACCCTTAATACATGAAATAAGAAAGTAAACAATTACAAGATAGATAGAAGGTAGCTATAGCCCTTGAAAAAAGGGCTCACCACAAGCTAGTAACTCCAAGGATGTCACACGTCGTCCGCCGGAAGATAGAAGTCGTCGCCGGTCCCTATATGGTTAGAACAAGTAGATAGAGAGTATGGGTTAGCACAAAATATGTACTAAGTATGCGGGCATGCAAATGCGTGTGTAACGCCCTTACTATTAAATCATGTACGCACTTTCAAAAGGGTTTTTCGTTGAGATAAAATCAACCCCTACTTCATTACTCTTTGACTCGAATATGTGTCGTTAAAGGAATTGACTTTCTT
>JBCEWC010017361.1:0-12554 GCA_038996855.1 Solanum aculeatissimum
TGGTGGGAGTATGATACGACTTCAAGATGGAAGCATATTATGAAGGCAATAACTACAATTATTATATGAGAGTTATGAAAGAGTAGAAACTCAATTAAACATGGAAATAAGGTATCTTTTAACCAGATGTATAATAACTATAAGGTAATTGTTCATTAGTTCATAAATGTCACTTTTCTTAGATCGATAAGAGTGCCTTAAAGATGGGAGGAAATGTTTGAGCTTTTTCAAACATAGAGGCCTTAATTATATATTCATGTAGTGAAATGGTCTGCTCCAATTGATAGGTGGATTAAATGTAATACGGATGGGGCTAGTAAAGACAATCCAAGCTTGAGCTTCTATGGTTTTGATGCCACTCAAACCCACTACTCAAAGAAAGTGAGGACGATCTTCATCAGCATATTATCCAACTTCTAGGTTGCTTGTAACCCATATTCAATTATGACACATGAGTATTTCATATGATTCAATTATGACATCATACGCGAACCACCGAGGACATGCTTGGCCTAAGAAGACTCAACAAAACCCCTATAACCTTGGCCATTGAATCCATGGTTATGGACTTCAACTGAAACCCAGAAGGTTTCTAGGCATTACATCCATTCTACACTCTAATCATTCCGATTAAGGCAATAATTAAAGATCTAAATTAAACTCCAAGTTAGCAACCTTGAAATCATAGATTAAACATAGGAATGGATTTAAATTCACTCAATTCAACAACAATAAAGTCAAATATCAAAGACCCAACAAATAAACTAAAAACCCATATTATTTACACACCCCAAAATGGGGGTTTTAACCACTCATGTTAGAAATTAGAGATTCAATACCAAATATAGAAGCTAAAGTCATGGGTAGCAAGATTGAATAGAGAAAAGTTGATTAGCAATAACAGATCTCCTCAAATTTTACTTCCCAAAAGCTTGAAACCCTAACACCTTTTTGTACTCTAGAGGAAGGAATGTTCAGAGTACTCTACTATTACTCTCTTTGTAAAATGAAGAAAAATGATATCTACAATTTCCTTTTCAATTTGCTTAAATAGTCTGTGTAAAGTTATGAGAGTTTGTGTATTTCATCGTCGTTCGATGGTCAAGGTCGTCCATCGCCGAGCACTCCAGCAATGCCCCAAATGTGCACTTGACAACTTTTCTCTACATCCTTTTTTGTCTTGAGGCTCTGCAAGATTGGGCGACCATCCATTACTCCACATATCCTAGTCAGCGATATACGAAATTCCCTTGTTCATCGCCTTTCTGTCATGAGCTTGGGTCTTGAGTCCTGAAATATTAGTCGGTCGCTTTGTCCATTTGGCGATACACGAAATATGTTTGGCGACATTGATTTTGACCGCCTTCCTAACTTGGGCTTGGACTTAGTTGTTGCAATGCTAGGTAGTCTCTATGAGTGTTTGGAGGATCGCCGAATATGTTGGCGATGCTGCTTATCTTCGCCTTTTTTGACACTTTTACTCCTTTTCCAAGTTTTGTCAAGTTATGTCCATTTATGTAACTCTATCTCAATTTCCTGACATAACACATATATTTTAGTTAGAGATTGGAGGTAATATCACACAAAGGACAATATTGTTTTGCAACCTAGTCCAAAAATGAGTCCAAAATATGGACTCATCAATACCCCTAACTTAAGCCTTTGCTTGCCCTCAAGAAAATCAAACATCAATAAATCCAATTCTAGAGCTTGCAATTAGGGCCACAGGGAGAAACATACACAATCCCACATTTTTCATCCACTCTTGAACTTCCACAAACCACTTAAATGATTTTGAAGCCTTAAGAGATGACTAAGGAGTAATCAAAACATGTCTACACTCACAATTGTTTATGTAGTTGCTGGTCACTACCTAAAGGCATCACCATTTGCCCTTACTCCCAAAAAGATCCTGAAAATACAAGATTATGACATTATTTTCAAAGGATCTCTTCAACACTCACTCTCTTAATTGATAAATAGCATGTAAGCTTCAACCCATAGGCGTGTTCTTATTCTCAATTGGAGTTCATTTGACTTTCTTCTGGACTAGGATCCCAAAGGACTTTGTTAAGGATGTAGTAAGGGATTCAGGTTGGATAGGATAACATATGGATAGTAGTGGCTCATCCCTCCTTAAACTCTACATATTCTTTTCATGCTCAAGGATCCTTTTGGTCCTCTTCTTTTTTTCTACTTTTTGATACCTATTTTTCTTTTGATCATCTGTCCTAGGTGTCTCCCCTATTTGCACTATATTTCAAGAAATCGAAGGGTCCTTTTTTTCCAAGCAATTCCTTTTTAGTTCAATTCTTTTTAGCTTTTTCAACCTTTTTCTTGCTTGCATCATTTCTAGGACTCCTCCCCTTTCTTTCTTTTTCTTTTGTCTTTCCTCGACTCTTTCATGGGAGATACCCCCTCTTTCTACCAACACCCCCAACATTGGCCTTTGGCCATCACTTTACTCATTTCAAGCTCAAGGAGGGATTGGTAAGGAACAAGAAGGAATTATCTTTCACAAATACAAGTCAAGGTTACATGGTTGCCAAAGAAAGCATCAAGCCTCAAAAGGGTTTCACTAGGGACTCAATTCATTGCCAATGGATGTCAATATAGTCAAAGTGGACTTAAATGGAATCAAAGAAAGCCTAAGGTCATTTCCTAATCCAGAATCAACCAAATCACTCCTTAAAACAAACCAGAAAAGTTCTTGATGTTGCAAAACATGCCTTTCAACAAAATTCCTAACCTCACAATGGCAAAATGGATTCGCATTTTGATAATGACAACACATTCATAATTTTTTATCATCTTATATCCAAGCTCAATCACTCACGCAGTCACCCCAAGATGTGTCAAATTTATTCATGGACTGATTTATCAAGAAAAGGACTAATTAGTGAGTTAGCACATGCTCCTCATCCATGGCACTCTCTGAATCAAAGATATAAATTATCGATATTCAGATTGTTAAGGACTAGAGACAAGATATTCATATTTGAATGACTTTTCATATATGCACAGGGTTTGTCAAAATTCAAGGATATTATTTGTAATCATTCATCCATTCAACTTAAAAAAAGAACATTAAAATAGCAAAACAAATACTACTCTATTACAACCCAAATTAAAATTATTTAAAATCAAAAATTTAAAATTGTCTTAACATTCATCAGCAAAATCAAAATAAACATCATTATCTCACCAAACCATAATAAACTCTGAGGTAATCATCGTCATCAACAGAGATAGGGAACTCCAAATGCTCACCCCCTCCTAATTAAAAAACATGTCCTCAATGTGCAAGGAATAATAGAAATCAAGCATAAAAGGAAGGAGTGAGTGTTAGAATCCCCCTGATCTGAGTCAATCCGTTTGTGGTGGTGGTGAAGGAGCTGAAGAAGCGGCTATGGTGCATCAATACCCTCTTTCAATGGTGCACACTCAAGATCAAACAATGGCCTCTCGAGCTTGGGGTCGCGTACACCGGATGTGCCTATCATGGATGTGTCTAGGAGAGATGTCTTCTTCACTGTTTCCTTGACTTGAACTTCTACCCATGCCAAATCTTCACTCTCCCCTTTGCTAGTCTCTGCTCCCAATGCTTCTTCATTGGTCTTTGTGGTGACCACAATATTAGTTTCCTCATTGCCTTCACCCGAGATATCCACATTCATCAAATTATCAGGAGCTATGTTTATGTCAACCTTAGATGGCACTTCTAGTCCATCCCAACAAGCAATCAAATTTGTGCCCTTTAGAGATGCTATATCCTTCTTCAAAGTTTCAATGTCAGTTTTTAAGGTTGATGTGTCTTCACTTCCATCGCTTGCCTTCTCCACAATGGTCACCCTCTTCTTCAAGCTTTCTAGCTCTTTTCCATGGTCATCAATCCTCACCTCAAGCCTATCTATCATCAATTTGTGTGCCTCCATTAAATCCAACTACTTTGCCTCAGCCTCAATATACGGCTTCCGAGCTTTAGCTATGGCTGCCTCAATCAGTTTAGGTACAAATGACTCAACCTGGGTTACCCGAAGATCAGCCGCATTGGCCAGTCTACCAATGCCAAAAATAGTGGCCCTAGTGATAGGGGGTTGGTCATCTTTGACCCATGGCACTACTTGTGTTCCAATAATGGGGAGTGAAGTGTGAGAGAAAGGTAATGTGGGAGAGGAATAAGTTATACCTGCCTCCGATGCCAGCTCTGCAGCGCTGGACTCGAGAGCCTCAACATTAATTACCGGTGTTTTGTCAACCAACTTCTTCCTTGCCTTATCCTCCTCGTCCCTTAGTAATTCAGCCTCAATTCTTCAGATGTCAATAGATGTTGTTGGAGTCACCTCCACATCAGTCTTCTTCTTTCAAAGAACTTTGACTTGCCTACATAGGGTTGTGATAAGGCTGGTAAATGACAATGAGGTCTGCTCTTGGTTTTCCTCAATGAGGATTTTTGGGGCGATGATTGCACTAAGGTTTAGTCTTTGGCGATTCATGATACGACTAACCAGTGCCTCTTTAGCATGTCAAAGTATCGACTCATTTAGTGACAATATCAAGTTGTTCCTAATAAACCCAAACTAAAATCTCGTCGGTATGTTTATCTCATTTTTCTGAATAATGGCTCTCTCTTCTAACCACAAGGGAGCATGAATCCCAATCATAGGGGCCAATCAAGCTTTAAGATTCTCAAACATTTTGTGTTGTATCATATCTTCTAGGTTGCTTTGAGCTTGATTTGTACATCCATGAACATCATTGATTTCAGTCTTGCTGCATAGGACTTATACTTCTCGAACCTCTACAATATCGAGAGGTTTGAATACCATTTTCACTCTACTTTTACTCCTGGGAAGGGCCCTACCATAAGCTTCATAGAACTTATGAACCAAGGTAGGCACATATGAGTCCCGAGCTCTGGTAAAGAATTAAAAGTTATGGAACTTAAGAATGTCCCAAACCTCCAGGTACCAATCAACCACACTATTAGTTGACAACTGCTTCTCTTCCAGGATTATTCTTTGCCTCTCTGCCCTAAGTCTGTTTAAATATCTCGAGGCTATTGTGTCTTGGACCCTCTTGGATGTTAGGAGTAGAGGATCATAAAGTCCTTGGATCTTTCCTCACTTCAGTGCCTTTTGGAACTCGAGTGCAAAGTAGGCTTCTTAGAAGTATTGAACCCTTCATCCTCACCCTCTGAACTGGTCCAGGTCACATGGAGGGATCCTTCCTCGTCACTGTCAGATTCCCAGTGCTTAGCCACCTTTCTTTTACCTTTCCTGTGTACCTCCTTACGAGGTCTCTATAATTTTTGCTCTGCCCGATTAGGGGCTATAGTGACGCCTCGAGGTGCCCTTAATCCAACAAGAGTAACAGGTTCCTTGGATTTTCCCATTTTCGCTTAATAAACTCCAAACATTGTGTGAGTATCAATCATAAGGCAATTAGATTCAACATTTGTATTCAATAGAATCATTTTGGTTGGATAAGTCTATTTAACTGCAAAACATGTTTGGTGATCCGCCAGTCGCCTTGTTGTATAATTTTTAGACTTTTGATCACTCCTACTTTCAGCGATGATGGCATAAATTCGGCGATACGCCGAATTGCTTTGGCAATGGAAACTTTTATCACCAAAAGTTGTAGCGTTCAGTATGAAAGATCAGTCAAACAACGTGGTGCAAGTGACATTTAGGTGTATCACTGAGTTTACTTGGGCGGTCAAAATGACCTTCGCCGAAGTTGACTGGCACAACCAACATCCATTCACTCAAAATTTCACTCAACTTTGCACAAAAATATGGATGAGAGTCACACACTAACCCACTATCAAACATCAATACATGTTCATCTACCTATTATCATATTCACATGGTCACTATGGCTATAAATTCAATCAAGCAATGACTTACCCTTAAGAATAACATCACCCAATCTATCATCAGGAAAGTTCACTTCACTCAAAAGAGTTTAGGGATTACTCAGACATCACCCATATCCCACAAGTATAAGAAACACAACAAACATGTGTATTCATCTAAGCACTCTCATGATCATGGTACTATCTCAAGTTAAAACATTCAAACATGGTATTAAGAATAAAATTGAGACAATACCTACTAGCATTCCATATTTGGACAACAAATCAGTCACATTCAGCGTTAGCCCACATCATATGCATCACCGATTTCAAGATATTTCAAATGAATCAAAAACCCAAATATATCACACATACATGTAGCACAAGGTTTTAGAACCACCACAATGTATCACCACATGATTTCTATCAATTTTTCAGTCACAAAACATGATTATCAAACTCACAAAAACCCTGATCAAATTTTATATCAACAACATTCTTCCAAAAGAACTAAGGCAATAGGCCAAAGATATACATCTTCAATAATGTGATACAATGAGAACTCTGTAAGATGTTTTATTGATGAACTTCCTTAGCTTTTATGAAAACATCAAAGAAAATGCTAAACGAGAGTGTTGGCTTATGACAGAAGTGAAAAGGAGGGAAGATGAAAGGTGAAAAGGCCAAGCCATTTGAAAAGCCTTTAATAGGTTTGTGACACCGAACAACACCACCTAACACATTTGATCACACACCGAGTGTGCTAGTAACCGCCTTTTATAAAAGAATGCAAATCTTAATGCTAGTCACAAAGGTTAGTGACAATGATCATCGTTCAACTGGTTTGGCAATTCGCCAAATTGCAACTAAGACCGCTGAATTTGACAGCACCTTAGGAGTCCTTAAATGAATCTAAAGGTGGTTAAACTCGTGATCACCGTCTCAATTTGGTGATGTGCTGACTAGTATTAGTTCACCCTTTTATCTTCCAATTTAGACTCTCCCTCTTCACACCCGCACAAATCAACACACATTATTTAATAGAAAAACTTACCTAACTACTTTGGGTTGCCTCCCAAGTAGCGTCATAGTTAACGTCGTGGCATGACATAGTCTTTCTAATTCCTCAAGTCACCCATGAGCGGTCTATCACTGATATCACCTGGAGGTCATTTTCCTTATTTAGAGTCTTGCAAATGTTAAATTTCACCTTCTCATCATTTACCATGAACCTCAGGTCCCCTCTTTCTACATTCACAGTAACTCTTCTATGGCTAGAAATAGCCTTCCCAAAATAATCAGCACATTGACATCCACCTCACAATCTAGAATCACATAGTCAACCAGAAGAATGAACTTGTCTACCTTTACCAAGACGTCATGAAGAATCCCCATCAATCTTTTGATGGACCGATCAACCATAAGCAGATGTATAGTTATTGGTGAAGGGGTTTCTAGCACCAATTCTTCAAATATAGACAAGGGCATGAGATTTATACTTTGTGAAGGGGTTTAGAATGATTAAGCATAGTGAATTATAATTGCATGTCCATTAATGAATTTTTCTTGTAGTCCATGATGAGTCTATTTGAGTGAGTTCGAATAACTATTTGAGTATGAGTTGAGTCTAATTAATTTCCTTGATTGACTGAGTTGATGAGAAGTTGAGATGAGTTAAGTTGAGATAACCCAATGAGGTTGAGACTTGAGTTGATTTATATGAGTATTACTGAGATTTGAGATGATTGATGAGTCAAGCATATTTTAGTCTTGGGAGGAGTATCGAGCACCAAGATAGGAGCGAGTAAAGAACTACTCTAACCCACAGAACTATGTTGCCAGCATAGTATAGTTGTTCAAATGTTCTGGAAACTCTTGTCCCAAAAGATGGAGATTTATTATGGATCTATGAGAGCGTTGATCGTCCTTTACCTTGGCAAGTTTAGGATGGGTGTAACAACGATGTCACCTTCGTTGTGTATCACCAAACTAAAGGTGGTAGGATTGGATATCAGTTAAGAGAAACTCCAAAGCAAACACTGATTGAGCATAACACTTTAAACTTAGTTAAACACTATTGAGTCCATTTCTTTAAAAGCATGATTTACTTAAAACTTGCATATATATTGAGTTGAGTTGTGAGTTGTTTGAATTGAGATGAGCGAGATGAGCTTTACTTTATTGAGCCATTTTACATACCAGTATATTCCATGTACTGACATCCATTTGGACTTGCATGATGCAGATACAAGTAATAGAGGACTCTAACCTGCACACCGTTGAGGTCCAGTGCAGTACATTCTCAGAGTTGGGGAGCCCTCTTTGGTCTCCGGAGGAGCCCTATATTATTTTCTATTTTCAATTGAGTATTTTATTTCCTTGAGTTGGGTAGCCATGACCTGTCATGGTACCATCTAGATGTTAGAGGTAGAGGCTTCATAGAGAGTGAGTAGAGGATTTGTTGTATATTATTATTTCCAAACTTATTCGTTGTTTTAGTAGAGATATATCCATCAATATAATGACTTTATATTTGAGTATTTTTTCCCTCTATTGAGTTGATGTGATGATAAGGTCAGGTGGTTCTCTTAGGGAATCAAAAATGGTTCTTCAAGTTTCGGCCACACCAAGGGTACCCTCTCAGGATGTGACAAAATAGGTATCAGAGTGTTAAGTTCAAGAGTCCAAGAGAGTCTATGAAGTCGTGTCTAGTAGAGTCTTGTTTATGAGTGTGTTGTGCACCACACTTTATAAGTAGGAGGCTATAGGACATTAGGAATTGTTACACTTCTCTTGTAGTATGATTTCATGCGATAGAGTTTAACTCTATTAAAGCTCTTTTCTAATTTATGCGTTGTGCAATTGCAAATCATGCCTCCTAAGTGTACCGCCCTCTATAGAGATCCTACGATGAGAAAAACTAAGAATCCCCCTCCTGAGGAACCTATTTAGATGGAGACGAGGGGTTGGGGTCAGCCAACTAGAGTTACTAGTATTCCACAAGCACCTACTTCTCTACCTACCCCTACTTTAGAAGTGGACTTTAAAGGAGCCATTACCATGCTCACCTATCTGGTAGCTGCTCATAGTGGGAATCAAAGTTCATAGGTTGCTAGTTCTAGTTCTCAAGAGTCGACTACTGCCACAAGACATAGAGATTTTTTGAGGATTAACCTACCTGTCTTCATTGGATCTAAGGTTGAGGAGGAGCCTCAAAATTTTATTGATGAGATATGAAACATCATAAAAACCATACATGCGATTAAAACCGAGGGAGTTAAGCTTGCTTTCTATCAACTAAAGGATGTGGAGAATGTTTGGTATAATTAGTGGGAGGAGGGCCATAGTGAGGATTTCGAGCCTATTGAGTGGAGTAAATTTGAAAATGCCTTCATCGATTACTTCTTTCCATGAGAGTTGAGGGAAGAAAACGCTGACGAGTTTGTAAACTTGAAGCAGGAGGGGATGGTTGTCGAAGAATACAACCTCAAGTTTATCCAGTTATCCAGGTAGGCTCCAGAGATAGTCCAGGACATGAGGGAAAGAATAAGGAAATTTGTTTCCGGCTTGGGTCGACATGTAAAGAAAGAGTGCAAAGCAACATTGCTAATCCCAAGTATGAATATTTCTAGACTTATGGTCTATGTACAGCAGACTGAGGAGGATAAGAAGAGAGATAGAGAAGAGCATCTGAGTAAGAAGGCCAAATCAGTAGGACATGAGCCCAATAAGCCTAAGTAGAGTAAGGGGGATAAGTCTTACTTCTAGAAGAGGTCAAATAGTTATGCACCATCTTCAGCAAGTGCACCAGCTCCAAATATTCGGTATGATCAGAGGTCCCTAGGTTGGCCGAACTTTAAGGAACATGTTCACAGTCACAGGTTAGTGTGACCCTTGGCTCGTAAAGGAAGTTACCTTGTGGGAAATGTGACAGGATGCACCTAGGAGAGTGTAGAGATGGAGGGAATGGTTTCTACAAATGTGGCCAGCCAGGGAATTTTATGAGTGAGTGTCTGATGTGGGGCAATAAGGCTTAGTCTTCTGCTATAACACCACCAACTAGAGGTAATTAGAGAGGTACTGCACCAGGGATAGGTGGTGGGATGAACCATCTATATGTGATGGGGAACTGACAAGACCAAGATATTGTACCAGACTTTGTGACGGGTATGCTTCTAGTCTTTACTTTTTATTGTTATACCTTTCTTGATCTGGGCACAACTTGTTCCTTTGTGATGCCATATGCGGCTGGTATATTTGAGATCTTTTCTGAGTGCTTGCTTGAGCCATTTTTTATTGCTACTCCTGTTACTAAGCATATTCAAGTTGAGAGAGTCAATAGAGATTGTGTGGTGTCCATCTATCATAGATATACTCTAACTGATTTGATTGAGTTAGAGATGGTTGATTTTGATGTGGTCCTTAGCATGGATAGTTTCTACACTGGTTATACCTCTGTTGATTGTAGAACCCGAATTGCCAAATTTTAGTTTCCGAATGAGCCTGTTATTGAGTGGAAAGGAGATTTTATTAATCCCAAGGGTAAGTTTGTTTCCTATCTCAAGCCCAGAAGGCTAATTGTTAACGGATGTATCTATCACATCGTGTGAGTTAAGTCTGATGATGTTGAGCCTCCTACTCTTGAGTCTATCCCCATTATGAGTGAGTTTCATGAAGTGCTTCCTTAGGATCTACTAGGAGTCCCTCATGATAGGGAGATTGACTTTGGAATTGATGTCCTTTCTGACACCCAATTCATCTCCATCTCGTCGTATAGAATAACCCCTACTGAGTTGAAAGAGTTGAAGGAGAAGTTGAGAGATTTGCTGGAGAATGGATTTATTAGGCTAGTGTTTCACCATGGGGTGCTCCTATTCTATTCATGAGAAAGAAATATGGTTCCCTCAGGTTGTGTATTGACTATGTCCAATTGAATAAGGTGACAGTTAAGAATAAATATCCTCCCCATGGATAAACAACTTGTTTGAACAATTTTAGGGTGCCACTATATTTTTCCAAGAAAGACCTGAGATCAAGCTATCACCAGTTGAAGGTGAGAAAATATGACATCCCAAAGATGACCTTTCAAACCCGATATGGTCACTTCGAGTTCATGGTAATGTCTTTTGGGTTGACAAATGCACCTGGAACCTTCACGGATCTGATGAACAGAGTATTCAGATAGTACCTAGACATGTTCATGATTATGAACATCAATGATATTTTGGTGTATTCCAGAGATGAGGAAGAACATGTTAATAACCTTAGCATCATTTTGCAGATGCTCAAGGATAATAAGTTATATGCAAAGTTTTTGAAGTGTGATTTTTGGCTCAAATCTGTGGCATTCTTGGGCCATATAGTTTTGGGCGATGGCATACATGTGGACACGCAAATGATCGAGGCGGTTAAGAACTGACCTAGACCAACCTTTACGACAGACATAAGAAATTTGCTGGGTTTGGCTGGTTACTATTGAAGGTTTATTGATGGATTCTCCTTCATATCAACACTGTTAACTAAACTGACTCAGAAAAAGGTCAAGTTTCAATGGTCCGATAAGTGTGAGAGAAGTTTCCAAGAGTTAAAAATTAGGTTGGCTACTTCCCTAGTGTTAACCTTGCCTGGAGGAACTGATGGATTTGTTATTTATTGTGATGTTTTGAGAGTAGGATTGGGATGTGTATTGATATAGAAGGGGAAGGTTGTCTCTTATGCTTTCGGACAACTAAAGGTCCATAAGAGGAATTATCCAACCCATGATCTTGAGTTGGCTGCAATGGTATTTGCATTTAAGCTTTGGCGCTACTATGTAACAACCCGAAAATTTTCAAAAACTCCATATGGTTGTCCTTATATGATGTACTACTAGTCATGGTTGAGTTTCGTAGCCACGGGTTGAGTTGAAGGGGCCGAACGCAAAATAGGTCTTTTGGTGGCATAGAGAAGCCATTTGGGAAGTGTACTTCAAAATGTCCTAAATTTTGATGTGGTTTGCTCCTTGTGGGATAATATATATAAAATTTAATATCTTTGAGTTAGCTTCGTAAAACAACTGGTTTCACTCAATTCAGAGTTCGGATGAGGAAGTTATGGCCCAAACAGTGGGACTGCTTGAAATTCAGAAGACATTGGAGATAGGATCTGAAAAGTGGCTAAGGACAGGCCCACGGTCCGTGAAAATTGTCACGGTCTGTGAGGGGAGTTTTGGGGTGTTTCAGTGATCTAGGGGTGGCCAGGAACCACCCCATGAGACAAGTCTTAAGCCACATACCACTAAACGGTCCGTGAGCACTTGGACGGTTCGTAGGACTGTCCTGTCAAGTGGGACAGTGGCTAGGCCAGGCTGTAGCTAGCAAAGATAGCTAAGGCAGGGGTCACGGGACCATGACACGATCCTTTGACATCCAGACGGTCCGTGAGAAAGGGTCGTCAAGTGTTCCAGAAAGTCCTCCGAGAGTTCGCGTTGGAAGATTGGCTAAGTATGGTTTGATGGAGCTTGGGACGGTTCGTGTGACAAGTACACGGTCACTGTATCAACTATGTGACTCTACTTAGTCTAGGAAATTTATGTTTTATTAATGGTAATTTCATGATTTAACATTTCCCTAAGCCTTTTTTTGGTATCCTAAGGTCTCCTAAACCCCTAAATCATTCCCCAAACCCTCATTCATCCATTCAAACTCTCCTACAT
>JBCEWC010017362.1:0-12553 GCA_038996855.1 Solanum aculeatissimum
TTAAATGTTGATCTCCATTACCCATGTTGTTCATTCATCATTCATGCATTTGCATTCATGAGCATGGATTTTATGAAACTTTTGATGTGGGCTAAGTCCCAAAGATGTTTATGACTATGTTTTCAAGCAAAGAATGGATATGACGAAGTTGTGATCACACTATGTCTATGATATGGCTCTTTGAGCAAATGATAGGTGTTTACACCATATGAGAATGTTTAAAGGCGCATAGGATTGAGACTAGAGTCGGCATGGACTATCCCCAATGGTCCATACTCTTTTCTCATACCTAAGAAAGAATGGAGTTATTCCTATGTATGAAAGTATGACATGAAGAATGATTTAACTTTTTAGTCACTTACACATGAAAGTATGATATGAAGAATATTTTGACTTTTTAGTCACGTATGCATGAAGTAAAGAATATGATTTGGCTTTTAAGCTCGATTATGCATGGTTATGATCTCAAGTTACTTGTCCTCTTTTCAAAAGCATGTATATATATATATGTGTGTGTGTATTCTTGTGGGATGATGGCTTAGAACCGAGGGATTGGAGTCGACATGGACTATCCTCAAGGTTCCATACTCCTTTCCGTCAAACTATATGCGAAACATAGGTTCATGTTTATGACTCTTATGAGATGATGATGATATTATGAAAGGATCTACGTTTGGCAAGTAGGTCACCTCTTTATCCATTGTGGGAAAGACGACAGAGTTCCAAGTTATAGCTCACTTGGTCTTATGTCGATTGAGGTCCCATCCCCTTTATGTTTATATGATTAAGCATTTATACATCATGGATTTCATGGCATATTGGTATACTATCCTTTCTTATAATATTCTTTCTATATATGTGCCCTTGTCATTTAACATCGGTCTATAGGTTGATCATGTTCATATGCATTGCATGCCCACATACTTAGTGCATTATATGTACTAACACATACTCTTTATCTACATGATCTAACCATATAGGGACCGGAGACGATATCTATCTACCCATTGATGGTTGATTCAGATTTTGAGTATCCTAAGTGGTTAGTCCTATGTTCTAAGGACAACATCATCCTCTATCTACCTTTATGTATGTTTACTTATTTACTTTGAGTGTGAGCCCGGGACATGTCTTGGTCCCCGCTTTAGTCTAGACTAGAGGCATTGTTGGACATCACAAAGACTCTTGTACGATTATGCTATGCGATTACTTGAGATGTATTGGCTATGTACTATGTATGGAAAAGATGATTATGCTTATGTTATTATGATATGTTTAATTTGAATGTGCTTATGTGGAAAGTCCCAAATGCCTTCTTGTCCCTATAGCTTGAGTCATACTTACCCGTCCCTTATAACGTATTTCTTATATGCTATGTGATTCATGCAAATCCTTTCCCTGATGATATTCTCATAGTTTGAATCCAAAGTCCCATAATCCCCTTAGAATTATGTGTTTCTTGTTAAATTATGCGCTTCCGAACCAATGATGTGTAAGTTGATGCTAAGATGGCTTGTTTGAGGACTCTCATATTCTCATTCTCCATGTCACATCTAGGCCCTACTCCCAGGTCGACAACTCTGAACATTCTATTGCAAAAGTGAGATCCCCCATCCGTAATAATAGCCCTCAGAGTGTCAAAGCTAGTGAGAATATTTTTCTTTAGGAATTGCACTACTCCTTTTCCATCACTCGTTAGTAATGCTGTAACTTCTACCCATTTGTATACATAGCCAACAACAAGGAGGATGTATTTGTTGCCACAGGAACTAGTGAATGGACCCATAAAATCTATCCCCTACATGACAAATATTTCTAGTTCTAAAATTGGAGTGAATGGAAATTTTTGCCTTCTTGAGATGATACCCTATAATTGAAACTTAGGGCAGTCCTTGGCAAATTCATGAGCATCTCTCTGCAATGTCGGCCAATAATAGCCACTTTGCACTACCTTTGAGGCAGTACAAACTCCTCTATGATGGCCGCCTACTGCTGAAGAATGACATTCTTCCTGAATAACCTGCATAGCTGAATCAGGAATGCATCTAGGGATTATGTTATCCACACATTTCCTAAAAATTAGGGTTCGTCCCAATTATATTTCTTCATATCATGCAAAAACTTTTGCCTTTGGTGGTTGTTTACAAAGTCTGGAATAATACCGCTGATCAAATAATTTGCAAAATCAGTATACCATGGTTTTGTTACCACCTCTACTTTCATTATAACTTCATTCGGAAAATTATAGAAATTTCTTCCTTTTCGTCCATCGAACTAGGTGATTCGAGCCTAGATAGGTGATCAACTACCTGATTTTTACAACCTTTCCTATCTTGCACCTCAAAATCAAATTCCTAGAGCAATAATACCCAATGAATAAGCCTTGGCTTCACATCTTTTTTTGCCATCAAATAGCGAAGTACAGTGTGATCAGTGCGAACAACAATCTTTGTGCCAAAGAGATATGCTTGGAACTTTTCAAATGCTTACACAACTGCTAATAGCTCCTGCTCTGTGACTGTATATTTTTCTGGGATGTGTTCAACATCTTGCCTGCATAGTATATTGGGTGAAAGAGTTTCCCAACTCGTTGGCCCAACCGCACCAAAGGCTACACCACTTGCACCATACCACCTCAAATGGTTTAGACCAATTCAGAGAAATTATCAATGGGGCTTCAACTAATTTTTTCTTGAGAGTTTAAAATGACTCCATACATATACTATCAAAAACAAATTGCGATTCTTTTTCCAATAACTTGCACATGGGACTTGCGATTTTCGTAAAGTCCTTAATGAATCTCTAGTAGAATCTAACATGCCCCAAGAAATATCTTACCCCTTTAACTGAGATAGGTGGAGGTAGCTTCGCGATTACTTTGACTTTGGCTTGGTCAATTTGTAGTCCCTTTCCTAAAATCTTATGGCCCAATACTATTCCTTCCTTGATTATGAAGTGACATTTTCCCAATTGAGAACTAAATTAGTTTCCACACACCGCTGCAACACCTTTCCCAAATTACTTAGGCACTGCTCAAATGTACCACCCACCACTGAGAAATCATCTATAAATACCTCCATGAGTCATCTACCATGTCGACAAAAATGGAAAGCATACTTCTTTGGAAGGTGGAAGGAGCATTACATAACCCAAATGACATTCTCTTGAAAGAAAAAGTATGTAAGGGCATGTAAAGGTGTTCTTCTATTGATTCTCTAGTGCAATGGATATTTGATTGTATCCAGATTAACCATCGAGAAAGAAATACCAACCCCTACTGGAAAACCTATCTAATAACTCCAAGGATGTCACTCGTCGTTCGCTGGAAGATAGAAGTCGTCACCGGTCCCTAAATTGTTAGAACATGTAGATAAAGAGTATGAGTTAGCACAAAGTATGTACTAAGTATGCGGGCATGATAATATAGTATGACCAAGCAAGATGACAAGGGTACAAGTGATACGAAGGGAATGCACATAGCCAAAGGGAATATAGTATAACAATATGCCATGTCATGATGCATGAAATGCAACCTAAGATCATATTATAGCGGGGATGCGACCTCAACCGACACAAGAGGACACCCGAGCGAGATACTACTTGGATCCGGACTACTGGCCAGGTAGGTCCCCAATCACCCTTCAACAAGGGAAACAAACAAGTCATCCCATCTAGGGAGAAATCTCATATTGGCACATGGTTTGATGGAAAGGAGTATGGACCCTTGGAGATAGTCCACCCCGACTCCCATCCCTCGGTACTAAGTCTCATCCCATGGGAATACATATATATATCCAGGCAAGATTTTAAAATGGAGAGTTGACATTCTTTTCAAAACCATGCATCATTAGCCGAATCAAAACATGATCAAATCCATATCAATACTTAGGCTCAAAGCCAACAAGAATTTCCAAAACCTTTCCATAACAATGAAATAAGAGTAGCTCATCTACATAGCTTATCATATCAAGCCTTCAGAACATATCAAAGTGGTGCAAGCACCCAAAATTCTCAAAGAGCCATAACAGGAGACTATGTGATCACAAGCCTTAACATATCATATCATAACAAGAGGGTCATGCCCTTAACAAGAGTTTCATCAAGTTAAACCTTTCATGTATGTATATGCCATGAATGATGAGGTGAATGCATGGGAAATAGAGAGTAAATCATCATTCAATAATACAATATGAAATTCAAGGGAAATCCATGAGAAAATTCCAATTTAAATCACAACTTAAATTACCCATGCCTAAACAAGCTTTCAAGGAACAATGCATATTCAAATCTTCATAATTTCAATTCAAACCATGATAATTGAATTTAAATTATCTTAAAATCATATAATAAATACAGCCCGCACTTCATTTTAATTAAATCAACAATACATTTAAAGACCCATTTGCAAAGTAAGCTTGATTTCATAAAATATTGAAGAAGAAGAAGAGTTTTGGACTTTCATGATTAATTTAACCTTCGTAAATCAAATGGAATTCAATAAATTAGGGCTTAATTAATCTTTAAATCAACATTAAAATACAACCCACAACTCAATTGAATTAATTTATTCATAAATTAAAAGACCCAATCAAAGAGAGCAAAATTCATCAAAATTGAAGAAGAAAAGTTTTGGGTCTTCATGGTTGAAAGAGGAACCATGAATCAATCCCACATACCTTTATTAGCCAAGAAAAGTAAGAAGAATTGATGAAGAATGAAGTTTTCCCTTGATTTTCAAGCTAAGTCTTCAAAGGAGGTCTTGAGGAGTTCTTAAAGAATTTTTTTGAATGAAGTTCTAAGGGTTTGAATGAATTTAATGAAGAAGAATAAATAAAATCTGATTTGTGGCTTAGTATAGGTTTAAAGGTCATAAAAACACTTGGTAATGGATAAAATTATCAAAAATACCTCAATAAAAATCGGGTTTAAAATCTTAACCCGAAGCTCTCACGGATGGTTCAGCCAGTCCTTACGAAAATGAGCATAACGTTTTACTCTGAACTCAGAATTGAGTGAAACCAGTTTTGTTGGAAAGCTAATTCAAAGAGATTCAATTTGATATATAATGGGACACCCAGTTCATTATGTTCTAATAGATATTACCAGTTAAAGTTGATCCTTCCAATGGTCCAAATGAGATTCCAATTTCCAGAAAAGATCCCTGCGCAGTCAGTCAGTCCCACAAAAAAGGCCATAACTTCTTCATCCGAACTCCAAATCAAGTGAAACCAAGCGCGTGGGAAAGATAACTCAAAGAGCTTTAATTGGATAGGCCATGTCCCTCCCAGTTCTACTTGTGCTAAGATTTATGATCATTTAAAGTCAGTAGTTTCACAAGATGTCAAGAAAAACCTCAACTAATACGATTTCATTGAATACGACCATTCAAGTGAGATTCATGAAGATCATTAACCAACCAAAATAAGTTCAAATCAGATTTTGATCAACATTACAAGGTTCTAAAAATTCTAGGTTGTTACACTTAAACAAGGGGATACATTACAAGTCAATCCCATCAAGGGAGATAACCCATGGTGGCACATCGTTTGACGGAAAGGAGTATGGACCCTTGGAGATAGTCCACCCCGACTCCAATCCCTTGGTGCTAAGTCTCATCCCACGGGAATACATATACATATACAAGCCTTCAAAACAGAGATTTGACCTTTCATTCAAACCAATGCATAGTTGGGCTATTAGCTAAATTATAATTCAAGTCTTTCCATAATTAGGCTCAAAAGCCAACAAGAGTTTCCAAAAGTCATTTTCCAAGACCAATGCAATAGGAGTAGCTCATCTACATAGCATATCATATCATGCATCATCATAACATATCATATCATATCATCATTGTGTAAACACCCATAATAGCTCAAAGAGCCATAACATAGACTTTATGTGATCATCTTTAGTCATTTCCCATAACATATCATAACATGAGGGCCAAGCCCTTATCAAAAGTTTCATCATAACAAGTCTTTCATGCTCATGAATGGAATGTGTGGATGATCAAGAGTAGCATGGGTATTGTATATCATCATTTAAATCACCAATACAAGAAGTTCATATCCAAAGTATAATGAAATCATCAATTTAAAGCCAAATTCTTAATACCCATACTTGAATTGAAGAATTAAGGGGACATGCATTTCTGAAACATCATAAAATCAACAGAAATCATCAATAAGGGGCTGCATTCACTTTGAAATCAATAAATTTGCACAGCCCATACCTCAATTTAAGTAAATCATTCATAATATTAAAGACCCATTTGCAAAAGAAATCAAAATTGAAAAGAGGAGTTTTAGGTCTTCATAGTTGAAAGAGAAACTATGAATCAAGCCCATATACCTTTAATTACTCAAGAAAATAAGAAGAATCTGAAGAAGAATCAAACTTCCCCAAGTTTCCAAGCTTGTCTTCAATGGAGGTTGAGAGAAAATTGAGAGAATAATTTGGAGAGATTCAAGAGATTGAATGATTTAGGGAAATTAGGGTTCAATTCAGGGGTTTTAAGAGAGCTTAGAAGGATTAAAATAGCCCTAGGATTACTTAAAATTATGATTTAACCATTAATGAAATAGAGAAAAATAACTGGGAACTGGGGACGCAGAATAGTTACACGGACCGTACAACGGTTCATGGTCCATGAACTCGACCGTGTGGCTACACTTGGTCACAACCTTGGCTAGAAATTCTTGGGAACTTTCTGGACCACTTCACGGCTGGCTCACAGTTCGTTAGGCATCACATGGACCGTGACCCGGTTCGTGGAGCCTCACTTGGCTCGGAGTTCTGGCCCAGGGTCCAGGTAACTCTCTGGACCACTACACAGGTGCCTTCATAAACCATGAGGCATCACACGGACCGTGAAGTGGTCCGTGGAGCCTCACTTGGTTTAGGGCCTTGGTTCCTCACCTAGTCCACACTCTGGATCAACCCACGGATGGGCTCACGGGCCGTGAATCACCACATGGTCCGTCGTATTTCCGTGTGGCCTTGCCTTAGCCAACTTTGCCCCTTATTTTCCAGAATGCTTTTGTGCCCAGGCAGCCTCACTGTCACGACCATAACTTCTGCATCCGAACTCCAATTCAAGTGAAATTAATTGCATTGCAAAGATAACCCGAAGAGCTTCAATCTGACAGGTTTTGGCTTGCACAGTTCATCTCGTACCAAATGATAAGGCCATTCAAAGTTAGACCTGCCACACGACCTCATGCAAAACCCAACCAATGTGATTTCTTTGGACATGGCCACACAAGCATTACCCATGAACATCACTAACCCACCATAACAAGTTCAAAACAAACCTTGATCAACCACTATGAAGTTTGAAAATTTTTGGGTCGTTACATCATCTCCCCCTTGGGAACATTCATCCTCGAATGGGCTAGAGCAAGGTTTGAAGGATTCAATCAAGCAAGAAACATTGTCAACACAACTCATAACGGCTCATGCATTAATTCAAAACTATTCAAAACTCATGTCAAGACAATATTTAAATTATTTTCGTGATCATGTATGCATGTAATGTCATGAAACTCAAGAAAAGAAGGAATTATGACCATTCAAAAAGAGAGATAGAACCTAGTACCTTAGGATTTAGTAGATTGGAAAAGATAAGGGTACCGCTTCATCATGTCTGACTCCGCTTCTCACGTAGCACTCTCCACTTGTTAGTTTCTCCAAAGTACCTTGACCGATACTACCTCCTTGTTGCGAAGTCACTTGACTTGCCTATCTAAGATCTCAACCGACACCTCTTTTTAAGTCAAATTCTCCTCAACCGTCACACCCTCCAAAGGTGAAATTGCCCTAGGGTCACCAATCAATTTTCTCAACATCGAAACATGGAACATCGGATGAATAGAACTCATCTCCAAAGGCAAGTCCAACCTATACGCCATATTGCCAATTCATTCAACCACCTCATTGGTCTGACATACCGAGGGCACAACTTGCCCTTTTTTCCAAAATGCATGATGCCTTTCATAGGGGATACCTTCACATAAACCCAATCACCCACATGAAATTCGAGGTCTCTTTTTCTAACATTCGAATAGGACTTTTTGTGACTTTGAGCCATCCTCAACCTCTCCCTAATTAACTTCACCTTCTCTATAGCTTCAACAACCAAGTTCGGGCCCAACAACACTGCCTCACCTATTTCAAACCACCCTATCGGGGATCTACACCTCCTACCATATAAAGCTTCAAATGGAGCCATACCGATGCTAGCATGGAAACTATTGTTGTAGGCAAATTTGATAAGCGGTAGATGATCATCCCAATTTCCCTTGAACTCCAACACACAAGCCCTTAACATATCCTCCAAGGTTTGAATTGTCCTCTCGGCTTGTCCATCTGTTTGGGATGGAAAATGGTGCTTAACTTGATCTTGGTGCCAAGTCCCCTTTGAAATAACCTCCAAAAGTGAGAAGTAAATTGAGTACCACGATCCAATATGATAGATCTCGGTATACCATGTAACCTTACCAACTCCCGGATATACAACTTAGCATAATCCTCAGCGTTGTAAGTAGTCTTGACCGGTAAAAAGTGAGCCGACTTAGTCATTCGGTCAACAACCACCCATATTGAGTCAAACTGCTTACGAGTATGGGGTAACCCAACCACAAAATCCATATTCACATCTTCCCACTTCCAAGTAGGAATCTCGATATCTTAGGCCAAACCATCGGGCCTTTGATGTTCAACCTTCACTTGTTGGCAATTCGGACATTCCGACACAAACTTGGCTATGTTCTTCTTCATGCTATGCCACCAATACAACTCTCTCAAGTCCCGATGCATCTTTATAGATTCTGGATGAATAGAATATTGGGAATTATGAGCTTCACTCATGTAAACTTCCTTAGGCCGTCGACATTTGGAACGCACAATCAGTTTTGATACCGTAGCACACCATCTCCCCCTTGGGAGAAAACCTCGATTTTTCCCTCAGCAACCAACTTATTTAACTCAACCAAGGAATGGTCTAAATCTTTCTTTGCCTTAACATCAACCACCACCAAAGACTCAGATCCATTTTGAACAAAAATACCACCCTCTTCCGAGTCGGTCAACCTAACACCCAATCTAGCCAACCGGTGCACGTCCATTGCTATTTCCTTCTTCCCTTCATCCACGTGCAACACACTTCCCATAAATAGCCTACTAAGGGCATCCTCCATAACATTTGCCTTGCCGGGATAGTAAAGGACACTCATGTCGTAATCCTTGAGAAGTTCTAACCATCTCCTTTGCCTCAAGTTAAGATCCCTTTGTGTGAACACATATTGCAAACTTTTATGATTGGTAAAAATATCAACATGAACCCCATACAAGTAGTGTCTACAAATCTTTAAAGTAAACACCACCGCCGCCAATTCAAGATCATGGGTCGGATAATTTTGCCCATGCACCTTCAATTTCCACGACGCATAAGCTATCACCTTACCATGTTGCATAAGTACACATCCCAACCCAATCCATGAAGCATCACAATACACCACAAACCCATCTAACCCATTGGGCAAGGTAAAAACAAGAGCCGATGTGAGTCGTTCCTTCAAAGTCTAAAAACTCTTCTCACACTCACTTGACAACACAAACTTAGCCTTTTCTGGGTCAACTTAGTCAATGGGGATGCAATGGAAGAAAATCCCTCAACAAACCTCCGATAATAATCGTCCAACCCAAGAAACCTTTAAATATCTGAAGGGGTCAACGGTCTAGTCTAATCCTTCACTGCTTCAGACTTCTTTGGATCAACCTCAGTACCATCACCGAACACCACGTGACCATGGAATTCAACTTCTCCCAACCAAAATTCACACTTACTAAACTTGGCGAACAACTGCTTTTCCCTCAAGGTTTGAAGCACCAACCTCAAGTGATCCATATGCTCCCGCTCACTTCGGGAGTAAATCAGGATGTCATCATTGAATACCACCACAAAACTGTCAAGGAATGGCTTGAACACCCGATTCATGAGATCCATAAACACCAACGGAGCATTGGTTAAACCAAACGACATCACAACAAATTCAAAATGCCCATAATGAGTCTGGAAAGCTGTCTTTGGAATATCACACTCCCTTACCTTCAACTGATGGTAACCCAAACGGAGGTCTATTTTAGAGAATTGAGTGGCCCTTGGAGTTGATCAAACAAGTCATCATTTCTGGGCAACGGGTACCTATTCTTGACGGTCACCTTATTCAACTGTTAATAATCAATACACATTCCGAGTGAACCATCCTTCTTCCTCACAAACAATACGAGAGGACCCCAAGGTGAAATACTCAGCCTAATATAACCCTTCTCTAATAAATCTTTCAACTGATCCTTCAACTCCTTTAGCTCAGCCAGAACCATTCGATAGGGAGGAATGGAAATAGATTGAGTATCCAGAAGGAGATCTATGCCAAAATCCACTTCTCTATTGGGAGGGATGCCGGGAAAATCTTTGAGAAACACATTAAGAAATTCATTAACCACCAAAACTGATTCCAACGTCGGTGACTCACCGTCCATGTCTCTAACCCTTACAATATGATAGATGCACCCTTTGCAAATCATTCTCCGAGCTTTGATGTAGGAAATAAATTGACCCTTAACCACGAAATCACTACCCTTCCATTCCAATACGGGCTCATTAGGAACTTGGAACTTAACTTGCCTAGTTCTACAATCAACTGAGGCATGCAACCCATCCATCCCAAGAATAACATCAAAGTCATACATCTCAAGCTCTGCAAGATCACCAGGGAAAACTTTATGCAACACAAAAACAAGATAACCCCGATACACTTTCCAAAAAATAATAGACTCACCCACGGGAGTATACACCGAATAAGGTTCCCTCAAAGTTTCTGGACTCAAACCAAATTTAACAGCCAACAGAGGAGTCACAAAAGATGGATTTGCACCAGGATCAAGTAAAGCATAAGCATCAAAATCAAAGACTTTTAACATACCAGTCACGACGTTCGAAACTTCATCCACCTCCTGTTTGTCATGAAGACCATAAAACCTATTATTTTTGGAAGCACCACCCACTTGAGTTTTCGGCTACCCTGACCACCTGGAGCCACTTGGTTTTTCTTTGTGTTCTTTGGATAGTAAAAAACCTTGTGATCCTGCTTCCACACCCGAAGACTTCCTACACTCACCCAAATGACTTCCCCCACAATGACCACAACGGGGAGCTCGTGGACCACCCCCAACTTGTACCTTCGGAGGAGGCATCCTTTGGTTAGAAAACCTCATAGACATGCTACCTTGCTTGAGGTTAATAAATTCAGTCATCTTGGCTTCTCGAAGTTTAAGAGGGAAGAAACGGTCCAGAAAAGTGGACTTGAATTCCTTCCAATCAACCTTAACATCTTCAATTCTTTCCACCAACCACTGATTGTACCACACTTAATCTACATCCTTCAATTGATATGCAGCTAACTCAACCTTCTTCTCAGAACTGACACCCATAACAGTCAACACCTTCTTGAGCTTATCAATAAACTCTTGGGCATCTCATCAACCTTTGAACAAAAGAATTTCGGAGGGTTCATCTGGGTGAAATCCTTCACCCTAGAAGCTGGAGTGCCACTATTTGTGGGATTAGTTGGCCGAGCTTGATTATCCACCACTTGGGCCAACATAGCCACCATATTTTAAACTTCAGCATGAGTCACTTGTTTCTCCACAGGCTCACGAAGGGCTTGTTCCTCATGGACAGGAGCCTGTCTGGAAAGGGGAGATCTTCTGGGAGGCATCTTCTGAAAGAGTAACAAGAACACCCTATTTCAGGAAACTTTTCAAAATAGCTCATAGCATGACATAAGGGACAATGAAGTGAGAAAATTCCTAAAACTTTGTCATAGCCTCTCATTCATAGGTATGGAGCGCATCATACCCATGAACAAGACTCTACTTGACGTGGTATGTTGGACTTCGAGGATTATTTACAAACCTAGGGTTGTGATACCATCTTTGTCATGACCCGTGGGTAGGGACTAGATGTGACATGGCGAAGGAGAACCTGAGAGTCCTCGATCAAACCATCATAGCATCATCACACACATCATCGATTTGGAAGCGCTTAAATGTAACAAATAACACATAAGTCTAGGGGATTCCGGGGCTTTGGACTCAAGCTATGGGGATGTTGCCGGGAATGGGATAAGCATGAATCATATAGCACATAGCAATTACATTTCTAAGGGGCGGATAAGTATGACTCAATCTATGGGGGAAAGAAGGGTTAGGAACTTTCCACATAAGCACATTCCTAATCAAACATATCATAATAACATAGGCGAAAGCGAAAACATAACATAAGGAACCATTACCAAACATAAGTAGTCATATCATTGCAAGTAACACATGCATAACGTACAATAGAGTTTGATATGTCCAACAATGCCTCTACATAATATGAGATGGGGACTCGACATATTCTGGGCTCACCCTCAAGTCATAAGATAAAGTAACATAAACTAAAAACATAAGGTAGATGAAATTGGGTATTGCCCTTGGAGTATAGGGC
>JBCEWC010017363.1:0-12552 GCA_038996855.1 Solanum aculeatissimum
GGGTTTGATTTAGGGGGTTTAGGAGACCTTAGAAAGCCTAAAAAGGGTATAGGATCTAATTAAATTACGAATTAACCATTAATGAAATGGACTAAATCATTGAAGACAGTGTCACACGGAAGGCACACAGTGCCCGTTTACCTGCCCACGGGTCGTGTACTTGCTCGTGAGGCTTCACTTGGTCTCGTCTTCGGCTTGAACTCTCAGGGGACTTTCTGGATCACTCCACGGGGGGTCTCATGGACCGTGTAGCTGCACACGGACCGTGTACTGGTCCCTGGAGCATCACTTGGTTGGGAGTCCAGCCCCGAACCTTGGCCAACATTCTGCCTCACTTCACAGGACCCCTCACGGGCCGTGAAGGGTCACACGGATCATGAGGTGGTTCGCGGGACCTTACTTGGTCCATGGCTTGGACCCTAGCCTCTAGGAGCTCACTGGACCAACCCACGAGCACCCCCACGGACTGTGGACCACCAAACGGTCCGTGGTCCCACCCTTAGCCCATGTTCTAGAATTCCTTTTCAGCGTCCTTCCAATTACGGGCAGTCTCATTGCCAGGGCCATAACGTAACTTTCACATCCGAACTCCGAATTGAGTAAAATCAGTTCGTTGCGAAGATAATTCAATGAGCTTCGATTTGATATATAGCAGCCACACAGTTCATCCCGTACCAAAAGATATGACTTTTCAGAGTACACTGCCCAACCGGCCTCACAACTTCACTAAACGATCCCTTTTGAATTCGGCCACTTAAACACAACCCATGACTACCAAATTCAACCATGACCAGTTCAACATGAACCTTGACCAACCATTACGAAGTTCGAAAATTTTCGGATCGTTACATACGACCACCCAATTTATGCCTCCTTAACTGCCGTAGCTTCTTGACCATCGAGCATGGAGGCATATCCTTCTTGATTGGGTATCTTTTAGAGAAGAAATTGCATATGAATCAGGCACACTCTAACCTCCGAAATTCCCTCCTAGCGGTGGTTAGACCGTTTTTGTGGTAATGTGGTGGAGTTTATTCTAGTCAAGAACTCATGTTTAGAAGATGCATGATGCAGAGATAAGGATGTTAGATGAATGTGCGGGCATACTAAGAGTGATAAGATCAAGAATGAGGTTATTTGGGAGAATGTGGCAGTGGCTTCTATGCCAGATAAGATGAGAGAAATGATACTGAGATGGTTTGGGCATGTGTAGAGAAGGGACACTAATACCCCAGTGAGGAGGTGCGAGAGGCGGATGGTAGGGGATACGTGGAAGGGCAGGAGTAGACCCCAAAAAAATTTGAGAAAGGTGATTAGATAGGACATGCCGCAACTTCATATTACTGAGGACATGACTTTAGATAGGAAGAAGTGAAGGTCACATATTAGGTTAGAATAGGAGTAGTGTTCTCTTGCCCTATGTAGGTCTAGTGCCTGTTGTAGGACGACTTGTATCCTGTAGTTCTAGCCACATGTTGTCTATTGTACTTTGATTATCACATTATTTTGAGGTTACTATTTTCCTCTTGTAGACTTTTTTTTTAAAGTGGTAACAGTATATTCATGACAAAAGATTCATCATCCAACTAATGATGAACTGGAAACTTACATCCCACACAGGGTTACATTACAAGTTTCCTAGGAAATCTATTAAATCTACTATCTCCCCTAACAGACTACCTTTACACCAAAAGAACAAAAGACTTAAACAATTCATTCTAATTCTCTGCACAGTAGATTTTTGTCCCTCAAAACATCTTGAGTTCCTTTCTTTCCATATAGTCCACCATATACAAGCAGGGATAGTTTTCCACCATTGGCCATCTTTTTTCCTGTTCCCGATCTCTTTTCAGCTGTTTAGAAGCTCTCTTGTTGTACCAGGCATCACCCAATTGACTCCTAGAATTGCCAGAAACATATTCCATAGGCTCATAGCTGTTTTGCAGTGGAGGAACAGGCGGTCATTTGCTTCAGCTTCAAGCTCACACATGACACACCTTGAGCTAACCTGCCAGCTGTTTTTTTGAAGGACTTCATGTGTTAAGCATGCCTTTCTACACACTAGCCAAGCAAAGCAGGCTACCTTTGGGGCGCTCTTTGTTTTCCATGTCAGCTTCCAAGGCCAGGTGTCAGTCTGAGTTTGCAAAGTGTTGAGTTTCCAGTAGCTAGACTTCACTGTGAACACACCCTTGGCATGATTTTTCCATTGCACTCTATCACGCATCATAGATAAGGGAGGGTGTGAGTGGAGTGTTTCCAATAATCTAGCAAACTCATCAATCTCCCAGTCATTTAGGTTTCTTCTGAAGACTAGATCCCGGCCCTGTGGGCTCCAGAACTGGGCAACATTTTCCTCTTGTAGACTTTGCACTGCTTTTCCATTAACCATTGTGCTCTCTTCCATTGTTTTCTTCTTTTGTTACTTGGGTTTGATGAACTTGAGCCGAGTGCTTTTCAAAACTAGTCTCTCTACCTCCACGAGGTAGTGGTAAGGTTTGCGTACACTTTACCCTCCCAAACCCTACTTTGTGGGATTTCACCGGGATAAGTTGCTCGGACTCGGGTGCGGGTGTTCGATACGGGTACAGATCTAGAGGTCAGATCCTTCATGGTCTAATTTTTAAAATTCAGGGATATGGATCCATGTATGGATATGGGTGTAGGGATTCGCCTAAAAATAATCAAAACATCTAAAAATAGAGTGATAGAACCTAAATTGAGATATTATGTGGAAAACTTGAAGAGAATCCTGAAAGGAGATAAAAGGAAAAGGCGTGACATAGAAATTTCTATATAAAAGGTGTTCCATTTTCTTCAATTTTACCTTAGCTTTTGTATTGATTATAGAGATCATTAAAACCGTCCAAACTTTCCCCATCGATTTTGGTCAGTGTACCCAAAATCGGTTGACCAAATCGGACACGGATCCCACACCCACAACCATGTCGTGTTGACACGGGTGCGGCACCAAAAATGAAGAGTTCGAGCAACTTAGTCATCAAGTATGTTGTTGTAATCATTTCCTATTCTGTTGGTGACTTGGTACTCCCTTTAACTTCGTATTCGCAATTTTAATTAGGTGTGTAAAGTGAGGTTCTAATGATATGTCTTATATTGTTTGTGGTAAAGGGAACCATTTCATCAATGGTCACATTGATCCTAAGATGGTAGATCCAAATTTCTCAAACTTTTGTGGGAATCTTGAAGTGCATCTATAAAAAACGATAGTTTGGGCACTAAACTCTCGCTATATTCGGGGTTCATGGAAGAGCTGGACCACAAGGGTCTATTATATACAACCTTACAAAGCATTTTTACAAGAGACTGTTTGATTAGCTCGAACTTGTGACTTTCTAATCACATGACAATTACCAATTACCAAGCTCCCCTTCAAAATACATTTATGTATGTGTCTTAAAATACTTGATGAATGTTTGGGAGGGAAATTCATAACTTTGGGATTGGAGAATCATGCAAGATGTTGAATGTGAATCTAGAGAATTCTTATGGTTCATGTCTAAGTTGCTTGTACTCGGATGTGGTTTTTGATATGGGTGCGGATCTAGAGGTCAGATTCTCCATTATCTAAATTTTAAGATATGGGGGTTTGGATCTAGATACTGATACGGCTACAGAGATTCGGCTAAAAATAATTCAAATATAAAAAATAGAGTCATAAATATATGCCTAAAGTATGGCGGACTATTTAAAAGGAAAGAATGCATAAATTTTTGAGAGAAAGTTTGAATTAGAAATACTTGTATTTGTCTCGAATTTCTCTATCGATTTTGGTCAAATTACCCAAAATCGTTTGACCACACCCATTATGGATACCACACCAACATCGTGTCGACACGGGTGTGGCACCAAAAATGAAGAGTACTCACAACTTAGGTTCCCGTCAGAAGCACCTTTATTCAATTTGAAAGGATTGTGTTCAACTGAATCATCCTTTTCTTGTTGAATACACAGGAACCTTTATAGGGTCAAATTTGTGTTAATGTCTTGGACTTACCTGCCCCCAGGCCTAAAAGAAATTAGTAAGAGTCGAATGCTGGAAGTTGTTAGATTAATAAATTAACTGTTAGACAATGCATTTTACAGACATGGAAACTCATATATTATCAACGGGACAAAATGGTGGACCAGTGGAGCCATGGATCCCCGGTGCAGAATTCTCATTGTGATGGTTAGTTCTTGCTTCTCAGCGACAATAATTTGTTTCTGTTTATACTTTTGTGTTCATCCCACTTAAGTTTGGATGAATGGCAGGGAAAAAATGACGTGGCAGCTCCGAAGCATAAACAACAGTCCATGATCTTGGTGGACATCAACAGTCCTGGTATTACCATAAAGAGACCACTAACAGTATTTGGCTTTGATGATGCTCCTCATGGGCATGCCGAAATACTATTCGAGAATGTATGTGTCCCAGCCAAGAATATCCTGCTTGGTGAGGGGCGTGGGTTTGAGATTGCACAGGTAATGGTGTTTCATGTAGTTAATGAGTTCACATTTTACATATTTTATGACATTAACATTTATTGAGCTAATCTTTTGACGGCTATCCATCAGAAGTTTGTACATCTGTTACATTGAATCGATCATCATACTTTTGCATTTTCTTTTGGATTTTGCACACCCCAGGAAAGTGATTTAATCTCCATTTATTTTACATGTTCTGAAGTTTTGGTGTCAACCATTGTTATTCAAATAATACAATAAGGGGGTTTGAGGGGAAAAGAAGAATATTCCTGCTTTTGTTTCAAGTTAGTGGTACATCTTTAAAGGGGTCATGTTCTTACGAATGATAGAGAATCATATGGAATGCTAAACTGTTCATTCTGGTTATCGAAGGGAAGATATCTGCAGCATATGGAATCGTATGACTGAAACTTGGTTTCTGAATTCTTATTCTCATAGGGTAGGCTGGGACCTGGAAGGTTGCATCATTGCATGAGATTAATAGGTGCAGCTGATCGCGGCATGCAGATGATGGTTCAAAGGGCCCTTCAAAGAAAAGCTTTTGGAAAATTAATTGCTCAACATGGCTCTTTCCTTTCTGATGTTGCTAGGGCAAGTTTTTTGCTTTTTAAGTTTTGTGCAAAGAAAACCTCCATGACAGTAACTGCTTTATTAAGTTTGTCTCTTCTTTTTCCTTAATTCTATCTGAAATGATACATGACAATGGACTTTACAGTGTCGAATTGATCTGGAAAAAACTAGATTATTAGTTCTCGAAGCTGCTGACCAGCTTGATCGGCTTGGAAACAAAAAGGCCCGTGGTACAATTGCAATGGCAAAGGTAAGGAAGCATAATGACAATGACTTGCTTGATTGCATTATTATCCCTTCCTGAAAATACTTTACCAGGATTATATGGTTTACAGGTTGCTGCTCCAGATATGGCATTGAAGGTGCTTGACATGGCAATGCAAGTGCACGGTGGTGCTGGTTTATCAGGTGACACTGTTCTTGCACATCTTTGGGCTACTGCTAGGACATTAAGAATCGCAGATGGTCCTGATGAAGTACACCTGGGGACAATTGCGAAGATAGAACTACAGAGAGCCAGAATGTGAAAGGTTGATACAAATACTGCCTTTACGTTGACACAAGTTATTTGTTTGCACACGACTTGAAACTCTGCCCTGGTCAAGAAAATAATAATTGGATAATAGAGATTCTTGGAAAACAGAGGACTGAGCATGAAAATAGAAGGCTATGGAGCTCAAAGTAGCCCAATAATGAGTTTTAAGAAAAGCATATGGTCGATAATAACACTGATTGTCTTGGTCAATAATAGTGTCAGTTTTGTGGCACTTGCATAAACTTACTGATGTATACATGATCTCCATGTACTGATTTCCGTCATCTTGGTTTTTACAGTAAGCTTTCTTCATTTCTCTGTTGAAATTCTTGAAGCTGTATTACGTAACATTATTGGAAACTAGCTTGTGGTGATTTCGAGCTTTCCCATCACGTCTCTGGTTGTCTACAAATATTTTCTAAAAATAATAATCTATGCTCCCTCTTGCACCATTTTAATTGAATTTGTGAGGTAGGTAATACACATATTAAGAAAAACATTCAAAGACAAAATTTACACAATATGGAAAAAGTTTCAAAGATTTACCTTGAACTTTGAACATTTTAAATATTTTGAACATTGAAAAATGGCTCAAATTCAATTAATTTGGGACGGAGGGAGTACTATATTAAAAGCGTGAAGGCCCTTACAAATGTTATTTGAACTTTTTGTCCTTCATTAAAATACTTTATTTTAGATAAAATCATCTTTTTACTATTTTTCTTAATTTATTATTTTATCTTTTATTTGTTTAGTTTCAAGATTCACCTTTGAATTAAAATTTCTTTATATTTAGAATTTACTCTTGATTTAGGATTACTCTATATAAATAATTGTGTAGGCTATGAATGAAAAAGGAAACATATTGGGGGATCTTAGTAGCTAAGTTGGTTGACTATTTGAATTTTCACCATGTTGGTGAGGGTTTGATTCGTAATCCTCTTCTCCTATCCCTTTTTTTTTAAAGGAAAAATATTATTATGTTTTCAATTGTCTTTTCACTATTAATCTAATATAAAAAAATTAACATTAACTAAAATTTAACTTATTATATGGTACATAAATAAAAATTAATAAAGTGCTTCATCCAATTTGGAATTGGATGAAACCTCTAGAAACTATAGAATTGATTTATTTTATTTTCTTCAAACCTCTTTTTTACATTTCACTTGAATATTTTGGTGTCAAGTTTTATACCTCACAAAATGAGGTATTTAGTTCGACAAGCTTTTAAAAAAATATATATTTGATTAAACTTTAGATTCTTAATTTTCGAATTAATTCTTTAACTATTATGATGGCAAAAAAAAAAGTGAATAGCGAATTTATTATTAGTTTCTATACATATGTACATACATAGGATGGCAAGATATATCCTACTATTAGAAGTAGGGTTGAATATGATGTATTAGTAATGTTGATATTTAGTTGTGTTTGCATTAGTTATAGTGAGATTTTTTTTATGCAATATTTGATTTGGTGTATTAACGATAATATGCATTTCATAATTTCTAAAAAAAAAAAAAATCTTTGTAAAGTTATTCTCCATAAATATAGTAGAAAGAATGTAGAAAAGGTTTCGTAACAAATATGTCGCTTGCATGCATTAAACTCCTTACATTAAGGTTTTAGTGTATTATTTTACATAGTATAATATCAGATAGAGTTAGGTTGAAAAATGCATTCCCTTCGTTCGTGCCAATTTATATGAGTTACTTTGATTTAGTACGAATTTTAAGAAAGAATGAATGACTTATGAAACTTGTGGTCTAAAATAAGTTATAAATATTTGTGTGGCCAGAAATTATTTCATTAATGGTAAAATGAAGATTTTAAAGTTAAATTATTACTAAATATAAAAGAATAAATTTTTAAAATAACAAATATTAGACATAATATTACGAGTCTTAGCATTAGATATTGACTTGCATGTTTTAGCAATAGATTAGTTGCAACCTGTAGCAATTTAAGGAAAAATTAAAATAAAAATAAAGATATTCAAATGTCTTTTTAAAAAAGAGAAAATATATAAAAGTAAATTATGATATTAATGTTTGGATTTAATTTCCAATTAAAAGTGGGATTATATAACTTACTTTATATTTAAATCTGTGATCAATTATCCAATCCGCAAGATCAATTTGTTCCTTTTTTAGCTCTTTATTTTACTCTCATTATCATTTAAGTTTGTTATTTATATATACTGAAATTAATTTAGATTTCTTTTTTCATTAATCTGTTGCTTCTCCTTCATTTTTTTATTTTAATTTTTTGTGCAGATTTGTTTCTTCTATGTTTCTATGTAAATGGATGATATATTTTCGATTTTAATACAACATAGTGGAAGATAGAACAGTTCAGGTTAGCTTTTGTTGTTTCGTTGGTGCGTTCAGTATGAAATGTGTTTTTTG
This sequence comes from Solanum aculeatissimum, assembly GCA_038996855.1. Taxonomy (NCBI): domain Eukaryota; kingdom Viridiplantae; phylum Streptophyta; class Magnoliopsida; order Solanales; family Solanaceae; genus Solanum; species Solanum aculeatissimum. The sequence goes on from JBCEWC010017363.1 coordinate 8,002, forward strand.
GATTAGATTGTTAATGCATATTTTAGTTTTGAGATTGTATATTTTTTATGAAGTTGTGTACAATTTTTTTTTTTATGTTTAAATTATAACAGGGAGATATGTAGATTTTCAGATGGAGGGGGTTATCTACGATTCTCGGACTCTATATGATGGTTTTCTTAAGGAGTTTGCTTTGCAATTGTGTATTGATACTAGTGTTGATGAAACAGAGATTAATACATTAGTTTTATTTAAATTTCATTTTTTTCTAATTTTTTTTCTATTCGTATACTGCAAAGAGATGTTTTTTTTTAATTATAATTTTCAATAAAATTTTCTTTAAAGTTACATTTATGTTTTATATTGTTTTTCTTCGGTTAATGTAATTGGGGTGTTTCCAATTATGTATGAACTGTATATATTAAGTATATAGTTGTAGTGTATTTATTGAGTGCATAATTTGTTTATAATTGAAATCTAACCATGTTGTAAGAAATTGGTATACAATATATATATAATTGGTTATGCATTAATTATATGAGTGTAGTCTGTGGATATTGTTGGATAAATGTATTAAGCTGAAGTTGTTAATTTGGGTATGCATATGGTTCAAATTTAGATTGCATTTGGGTATGCGTGTGATATATAATTGGGGTGTGCGTGACATTAAATTTATAATGACTTGTATTATATATGTTGCATGTAATTGTAGCCTATCCCAGATTGTATGCAATTGATATATAAAATGATTATGTAAATTGTTGTGGCCTTAGTATAGAATTAGGGGGTGTGGTTATTTTTTATATTGTATGAAAATGATATAGGTTGAGTATCCATTTTGTATCTTTTTTACAAAAGGATAAACAGGGTCCACCAAATTTACTCGCAATATTATCAATCACATCATTCTTTTGTAAACCATATTGCCAGAGGTCCACCAACCATATCATTATATATATATATATATATATATATATATATATATATACAAATCAAAACTATTTATATACCAAGTTTATGTTCAACTTGCACACTTCAAAAAAAATAGTCCAAAGGATAAAAATGAATATATATATATATATATGACATAGCCATTTATATACTAATTTTATATGAAAACTTGCTCAGTTCAAACAAAATAACAAGAGCAGTCCCAATAGAGAAAATGAATATATATATATCATAGAAATATCAATTCAGAAATTATTTATATATCAATTTTATACTAAACTTGAACACTTCAAATCAATAACCATTTATATACCAGTTCTATGTCAAAACTTGTTCAGTTTTAGCAAAATAACCAAGACAATCCCAATTGAGAAAATATATATATCATAGAAATACCAAATTAGAAACTACTTGTATATCGGGTTAATATTAAATCAAAAGCAGACCAAAAAATAAAAACAAATATATAGTTATCACATAAATGCCAAATCAAAAACTAAATATATACAAGTTTAATGTAAAAGATTTGATTTAAGTTAACTAAGCTGAATAATGGTGAACAATGATTTTTTTGCTTTTTTTTTTCCTTCATTCAAAATCATTCAAGTTTCTCTAATAGAAACTTAATAAAATGGACAAGAAGAATTGTGAGTTGTGTGGTAACACCATAGCAATAATGTATTGTGAGTAAAATGAAACTGATCTCTGTTGGGATTATGATTTCAAACAGAGCAATAATGTAGTCACGATCCGAGAGTAGGGCCTAGATGCGACATGACGAATGAGAACCCAAAAATCCTCAAACAAGCCATCTTAGTATCAATTTACACATCATTGGTTCGGAAGTGCGTAATTTAACAAGAAACACATAATTCTAAGGGATTACGGGGCTTTGGACTCAAGCTATGGGGATGTCATTGGGGAAAAAGATTTGCATGAATCACAAAGCACATAACAAATATGTTCTAAGGGGCGAGTAAGTATGACTCAAGCTATGGGGGCAAGTAGGGACTTGGGACTTTCCATATAAGTACATTCTCCTTAAACATATCATAATAACATAAGCATAATCATAGTCAAAGCATGATACATAGTCATAACATCTCAAACAAGCATATAATGTAAGCGTATAATAGAATTAGATATGTCCAACAATACCTCTACATAAGATAAGGCGGGGGCCACGACATGTCCCGGGCTCACCCTCAAGTCATAAAATAGAAAAGACATAACATAACATGAGGTAGAGGAAGGTGGGTCTTGCCCTTGGAATAAAGGGCTCACCACTAGCAACAATCCGAGATCACCAAGCTAGCCGTCCAAAAGTGGATAGATATCGTCTCCGGTCCCTACATGGTTAGATCATGTAGATGAAGAGTATGGGTTAGTATATAAAATACACTAAGTATGCGGGCATGCAATGCGTATGAACATGAAATCCAGCAAAACAAGTTAGATGGCAAGGGCACGTATATATAGAAAGAAGTATATAAGCAAGGAAGGATATTATGTCAATATGCTATGAAATCCATGATGCATGAATGTGATAGTTTCATATTCATAGCGGGGACTACTTGCCAGGTAGATCCCAAGTCAACCCTAAAAAGGGGAATACAAGTCAATCCCAAGAAGGGAGAATCCCGTGTTGGCACATGATTTGACAGAAAGGAGTATGGACCCTTGGAGATAGTCCACCCCGACTCCAATCCCTCGGTACTAAGTCACAACTCACGGGAATACATATACATATACAAGCTTTCAAAATGAAGGTTAAATACCTTCAAATCAATGCAATGCAAGGTTGGGCTAAAAAGTCAAATCGTAATTCAAGTATTTTCATAATTAGGCTAAAAGCCAAGCAAGAATTCAAGTATCAAGTTCAAGGCTCAATGCAAAGGAGTAGCTCATACAGGACAAGTACAAAATGGTGTAAACACCCAAAATGCTCAATAAGCCAAGTCAAGACAAGATGTAATCACATTCTAGTCATATCCCATGTCATTCCAAAATCAAGTCAAGTCAAGGCGGGACTAAGCCCATAACAAAAGTTTCATAAAAATCAAGTTTCAAATATGCATATGTCATGAATGATGAGATGAATAACATGAGAAATTAGAATTCATAATTTAAATTCGTAATAAGAAGAATCCATAAGTAATTCAAAGTTAAATCAACAATTAAAACTCAATTAACACTACCCATGAGTGAGAAAAATACAGTTGATTGACACATTGAAAAGGAAGTTGAATATTCCACCAATAATAAAACTCCTTAATCGTAGTGTTACATTGTTATTAAATCTGTTTTTAGTAATTTTTTAATTATATATATCAGATTTTATATATTTTAAATTGTATATAAATATTATTTAAAAATAAAGATAAATCTTTCAATTAAAAGTTGATTTGTTATAATTTGAAATTTAAATGTTAAAGTCATAATTATAAAATACTATATTTAAAACTTGTAATAATTATCTTTGAAGTGATGTGTGAGAAAATATAGTCATATAAAATGTGACATTCTTTTTGGGACTGATTAGAAAAGAAAGGCATACAAAGTGAGACAGAGGGCATACCAAACAAGTATTAATAGTACACAGTTAATACAAATATTATTTTTTATAATGTATCCTTCCGAACATCACCTTATAGTATTGAGGGTTTCCTCTATTCTAAAAAGATAGTTATGATGACATTATTTCTTATGCAGTGTTTGATTTGGTATATCAAAAAATAATATGCAGTTCATAGCTATTTTTTGAAAAATATTTGTTTACAATAACCTCTCCAAATACGGTGGGAAACATGTGAAAAATGTTTTGAAGGACAATTGTGTCTAATCATGCCAATGAATGCATTAAACCGATTTGTATTACTAATACTATCATCTTTTATGTATTAGTCATATATAACATAATATCAAATAGCGTGTATTAAAATTTACGAAATTATTAATACACAAATCTAATGCATGCATTATTTATTTTTTTAATGACAAGGAAAAATCGAAGCCTCTACTCTTTGGGTGCGAACAGGGTAAAATCTCCGCTCTTATGCAATAGCTCACAAATCACACAAGAGAAGTAATCCACACTAGGCAAGCCCGGTGCGACGAGCTCGGCCTAGAAGACAAACCCTTTACTTTCGCTAGCAAGAGATTTCAAATTCTAATACATGGCGTTATTTTTTCTAATACATATATTTTATCATACGACAGTATATAAAGTTAATTTATCTATTACTTTTTGTAATGCATTTTACCAAACGAGCCCTTATAGTGGTGGGGTTTCCTCTTTCCTAAACGTTTTAATACTTGTTTCAGTGTAAGATAACGATATGGTCATATATACACTCTCCTAAAATTTCTTTGGCTTATATTTTCCTGAATGTTTTCTGAAGTTATTGTTCCTTAACCCTTCTTTTTAAATAAAGAAAAAAGGGTAAAAAATGTCCTCCGTTTATACTTTGGGCCATTTATACTCTTATACTATTAAAAATGGGTCAAAAATGTTTTGATACTAACGGAAAAGGGTCAAAAATGTCCTTGATTTATACTTTGGTCCAAAAATGCCCTTGTCAATGATACTTTGGTCCAAAATGCCTTTATTATTACCAAATG
>JBCEWC010017364.1:0-12551 GCA_038996855.1 Solanum aculeatissimum
TTTATTTATTTTGAATATTCATCTTCATCACTCATATTTAATAATTTATTCAATTGTTATTCTTAATGTCTATAACTCTCATGTCTTTCATATCCATTACTTCAAAATATTTAATTTAAATTTTTAAGATATCTCTTGGTATTCCTTAATTTTATCTATATAAATTCATCTTTTTTTTGTTTCATAAGCCCTACCCAAGGCTATCTTTTCATTCTATAGTTAAAGTAGTGAAGAACTTATATTATTATTACATTATTTGATTCATGCCTTAGCTCCACTTGGTGAAGATAACTCTTGAATTTTGATTGGTTATGGGAGAAGGAGTCAACAAGAACCTGAAAATTCTATATCTATTTTGTGTATCTCCTTCCGTCTATATTGTTATGATTAAAGTCTTAAGAAGAATATTTGTATTATTTTTTTGTGTTTATTTTTTTGGTGTGTGATTTCTATCTAATAGACATCTTTAATTTAATTTTTTATGAAACTCTAATTGTCCTAAGTCTATGTTTTTATTGGGCTCAAATTAGTCATTTATGACATTAACCAAAGTATCAAATTTACAACTAATTGTTTAAAAAAATTAATTTGAAACATTAAAATATGTCTCTCATTTGTTTTCTTTTGGGTCATAATTTTAAGAATTAATTTGTAATTATTGTATTTTATTATTCATTACTTGTGCATGTTTTCATAGAATTGTAATCATTCTAAAAATTCTATATAAAAATATAACATGGGATACACGTGCAAAGCACGTGTTCAAAAACTAGTATCTAAGAAAAACCGAAGCATCTTCTTAGAGAAAATAAACTTGGTGGTGCAGGTGTTTGATCAGGCTCATTCTTGTTGCGGGGAAGATGCTTAAAGAAAGCTTTTACTGCTCCAGTGACCCCATCTTCATTCTCCATAGCCTTAGCCAGCTCAACTGCACGTTCCTTTACCTGTGAATTATCTCACTAGTTCCTATTGGAATACAAACAACCTTCTCAAGCTTTGCTAAACAACAACTACTATGCTTGGTCTCATACAACTATGCCTCACGTTTTTCTATACTTCCAAAATATTTCCCTTTAAAAAATAACTAGTAAATAACTCCATCTTTGAATTTATAATTCACAATTCCTCTCAAGTTTTTAGTTAGATAGAGGATGATGCAGCAAGACACTAAGATTCAAAAGACCCATTGAACATAACTTTGGCAAATTAAACTCCAGTATGTATGTTAATTCATGATTAAAAAACCTTTGTTGATACATCTGCAAGCAATTCAGTACATGGGATAAAAATCCATAACAAAGTACCTTAGGATCAAGCATGAATTTAATTGCATCAACCAGCTTAGGAAGTGAAAATTCATCAACAGGTATAGGTGGAGGGCCTACTCCTCTAGCGTGCACCCTTTCCCCCCAAAATGGCTGATCACCAAAGAAGGGGACAACAGTTGTTGGACACTGTAATCCCAAAATAATGACAAAATTCAATTAGCCCAAATAAACACAAAAGGAAACCAGAGTAAAACAGAAATTGCTGAAATCATTACCGCAGCTTTAAGACCAGCAGCTGTTGTTCCAGCACCCCCATGGTGCACCTGGAAAGAAAGAGAAAACTGGTCATGTCACTATCATATACATGCTAACCTGTGTGAAACTTCGAATACGAAGCACATAAAAAAGGGAGTTTGTTAAAGCTTTCAATTGACTGAGAACTAGAGAGAGTGGCCTTTACGAAGCAATAGAGAACACCAAAACCCCTCCCCTTCCCTGCCCAACTCCCACTCTAGCAATGTACTTGCCAGTGGCACAAATATTTCCAAGCCACCAATTCCCCACCAAACTGCTTGCAACTCACGGCAGCATAAAATTCTTGACTCAACTTATATTAAAAGTAAATCTTTTCATAACAGATGGACACTGTAAAGAAAGTAACGCTTCGATCTCGAAGCTTGACAAGTGAAATGTTTAACATATGCTGTGAGCGAAAACAGTTAATTTAATCACCATTTTAGGGCAACAAGTCTTGAAAACAAAATTACATAGCCCAAGGCAGCCACTAGGCATACTAAACATTTTAATCCAAACCACTGCTTTTACATTAACATTGCAGGTTTATGCCACTAGGTCCTGGTTCTTTGTCGCTATGTAGTCCTGGATCTGAACCCATATTTTGCAGGTGATGGCTAATACGCATCTATAAGAACAAAGGGAGGCCAAGACAGAAACACATGCAACCAAAGGTGGAGCCAGGACTTTATTCAAGGGAATTCAAGAATATACTAGAATAGTAGAATGTGACCATTGGGATTTGACTGTGAAATTAAGCAAGTTTTGTACCCCCTCTACTACTATAGAAATTTTCCTGATGTCAAGGTGATTCAATCTAACCAGCAAAATTCATTTTTCTTCTATTTACAAAGAATAATTTATCGATGAAGGGGATTTGGTGCAGTAAAAAGACAATGCTATCTTAATTTTAGCTTCTTATTTCAGCATAACATTTCATGGCAAAAATAACATAATTTGAGACATAATCCATACAACAAGAAAGAAAAATGGGATTGCATTATAATACATTAGGATTTCTCAAGTATGAAAAAAGAAACAAGGAAGAGGGAAGGTAAAGCAAACCAAGTTCTTGATGCAATTTTTGTTTGTTGGTTTTCTCCAACCTTGACCAAGTTCTAGTTTTAATCACCAAATAGATTGGAGGCATAACAAATTTAAAATGTAGAGGAGAAATAACTAGGACTCTAACCGACAATAAAAAAAGGACACTTGAAATTCGAAGGAAAGAGTGTCCGTACAAGTCTCTGATGCAGAAACCAAGTCGCAGTGAAAAATACACTCTGCTCAAAGAGTTGAAAGTGTTTTTCACCAATTTAACATTTTAAAGTACGTATGTATAATGCGTGTACAATGTGGAAAGAGTTGCAGATGTAGAATCTGAGATTGCATAATGATGTCAAGTACCTGCAAACGTTTGCCAATTGCAATAAAAGGTTGCACATCACCACATGTTCCAACAATAAGCATTACAATCTGTATTGGGGGAATATATTGAAGTTCTGCTGCATCAAGATGCTCATCTTCAACTTCATTATGTACACTTTGAGATTCAACTCCAAGTACCCTGGATTCTACATCACCCGGAATCTCAAATTCTACAGTTCCATTGTTTTTGACGGTAGCAATCCTTTTCAACAACTTGAGCTGCATCATGTTAAGTGCAAAACAAGCATCAAAGTTATGTAAACTAGTTAAATGATTTATTCGTCCTTGAGTGACATAAAATTCACAGTGTGAAACACCAACAATGACAACACAAAATAGTATGATGTTCCTTAAAGGTGCCAAATTTACCCCGAGCAGTAATCTGCCCAACGTGCCTATGTTTGGACAGGTTGCGTTAAGAATATACCCTTTGGTGGTCAACAAGAGCATCTGCAAACTGACCTATCTCATAGCTTGTGTCTACCTGGACAACCAAGTCCCATAAGAAAACTTTGCCATGATAGGCATAGGCACATTTTTTTTTGTTTAGTTTGCTATAAATTTTTCTTCTCTCCAGTTTTACACACTCTCTTTCTGTAAGAAAAGAAACGATCTTTTGGGTTGTTAATTAAACAGGGTATAATAAATAAAAAACTGGTTTAGACTTGCACATTATTAGGTTCTTTTGTTTACCCAAATTTCTGATCGCAAAATCAAATCTGGACAGGGTTAGGTCATGACCATTTATTGACTAAACATGTTTTGACAAGTCCAAATTTGGCCAAAACATTCCCATTTGATACCCCTAAACATTACTCGGAGATGATAATGAAGAACATGCTTTTTGCTGAAAATGAAAATTCATTGTTATAATTGCTATCTGGTGATTGACAGATAAAGTGAAACAGTCACAATGGAAAAAAAAAAGAGAGTATAATTAGCAAGTTTTAGATAATGTAATGGAGATCCGAGAGAAAGGATTGCCAGAAGCCAAAAATAGAAGTTGATAAATATGAAACATGGCATGATATGATGATTTCATCTTGAAGAATTGACCTATACCTTCTGTTGTTCAGAATTTTTGTCATCAAAGATATTTACTGCCTCTCGAGCAAATTGACTATTATGTATAGGTGTCTCAGACTTTGATCTTCCCCACTTAAGATGACCTGAATGTGGTTCAGAATTGCCTGAGCTAAAAATTTTGTGATGCAGTGCATTTACTCCTGCAACTTCTGCCCCAGAAGTCCCTAACATAGTTACACACTTACAGTTAGCATGAAAGATGGTCTGTTTCAAAAGCATCAGAATTCACTGTAAACTAAATTGCAATTTCTGTCAATCACTTACAAAACAATCCTCCATATGTGTTAATACATAACACAGAAGTAGAATGTTTGTACTACAATAATTTAGCGCATTTGGCTTACTTGAATTGATGACAACACTTAGTTTCAATTACTCAAACTGTTTCATCTTGCTCCACATTGTTTGCTTATCACAGATAAATTTGAAAACTCCACAACTAAATTAGACTAGAGTTAATAATTTTATGCATTAAAATGTAATTCATGACTTCATATTTTATTTACTAGTTTCAATTTATTTGTCTTAGTTAATATATGAATGTCAAAGAAAGAAACTAGTGTGATTTTTTACTTTTTAGGTAGCCTCTAAATATGTAAATGTTATTTCAAAAAACAAAATTGAAAATCCTATATTGAATTCACACGAATATTAGTTAGTTTGACATTTGTGAATCAAGCAAAACAAATTGAAACATAGTGGTATTACATATATCAAAATAATAAAATACTGCATTTTAGATATTAGTTTCAAAAAACTGTGGAACATTTTGTAACAAGGCGAATTTATTTATTGAATTCCGTTAAAGGAAAAGAAAACAATCCTGAAGAGTCACTGACGCCATTGGAAACTGAACCACCAACTACTTCTGTGCTATCCAGGTCAACAACAGCAGCAGAAGCATTACCATGGACATTTTCATTTTCAACATCCTTCTCTATCGACACTGACACTTCACCTGAACTAGAAAATAAGCTCGCCGGCCCAAAATTCGTCGGTGGCTTCGCCGCCTCCGGCGCACTCTGCTTCCGTTGATCCAGATTTTTGCGACTTGTCACAACTCTCAAAATCTGCTAACAAATAGAGAGATTGAATCAAAATTGAAGAGAGCAGGTGAAGGGAGAGAAGAGACGAAAGGCACGTTCAAATTGTGAGCGGATAAGTAGTGGGGAAATAGGAAATCATGAGGGGTATTTTTGTAAATAGGGAACGTTCTATTCTGCAAGAGCTGACCCATAAGCCGTGATGTATGCTCGCTGGAATCCCGTTACTGTCAGAAAATCCTTGTCTAAATCAAGTGTACACCTTTTTTTGATACTTTTATTTTTAATTTGTTTCACTTAATTCGGAAGTATAAGAATTAAATTTAGTATACGTTTTATGTGATGTGTGAATATTATTAAATAAATTAGATTGTGATTTTATTTATTTTATTTCCAAAAAATATACTCAATCAATAAATATTTTATTAAATTTATACTTATATATAAAATCAAATATTGATATCTTATTCTTGCGATCATTTCATTTTCATTTGATTTCAATTCAATCCATATATAAAAGACTCAAAATGCGTGAATGCATCATATTGTTGCAAATTATTGTTGTTGTTGTTGGGTATAAAATTTAAGTCTTTCAATATGTCAAATTTGTCCTTTTTTAAATTTATTTAGTGAAATTTACTATCAAGTTTTGTGAATGTATTATATCATAAAATGAGAAATAAGGTTGATTCAACAAGATTGGGGTCCTAAAGTTAAACTTTAGAGGTAGGTCCTAATATTATTTTATTTTTTTTAATAAAAGGAAGGAAAAAAAATATTCCTATACATTTTAAGAGTTTATATAACACAAATGTGTCACCCAGAATTACTTACCACCAAATGTCAATAGTTTTTTAACAAAAATATACATATATATAGAAAGTTTTAAAAAAATTAAAAAAAGAAAATGTGTGACATTTAATTGCAATAAATGCATAGTGTCTACACAATGTCATTGTTTATGGGGAAAGGACCAAAAGAAATTGCATCTACATAAGCAATCAGCGGTTGCATATAGAAATGCAATTAAATTGCATCTATTTTTTGTATCTCCTCATTTAATGCTTGTAATCATTATGGAAAATACATTGGAATATTATATTTTTGTATCAAATGTAATAATCAATGTCCTACAAAAATCTCCGGGTACAAACCCAAAGGTATTAAATTACACCTTTTTTTTCTTTTTATTTCATTTAATGTTTGTCATCATTGTGGAAATACATTGGAATCTTCTTTGAAATTTTTCTATCAAATGTAACAACCAAATTCATACACAATATATACTACCAAGAAAAAAACTATAAAACACAATACTCTCTTTTGTTGAGCTTGAGCTTGGTCGAATTTGATTATGGATTGTGTCTCAATTTTGATTCAGCATCATGATAAATGGGATGCACAAGGTTTGTTTTTCTTTTTTTCTTTTTAAAAAGTTATTTATCCTTCAATTAGTATAAACTTTGATTCAGCATGTGTTACATGTGTGCATTATTTTTATAGTATATGATTCTCTGAAAATGATCGTAAATTTTTTTGTTGTAAAAAAAGTATATGGTGCATAATTTTTATTTTTTTTAGTACTCATTTTTTGAAAATACTGATGAAAGTATGGATCACCTCATATCAATGTGGGGAGCAAAAGTTTAAGAAAGGGTTAAGCCAAGTACATGAGAAGTAGAAAATGTATGATGAATAATTTAACACTTAAAAATGATACCAAAAAAACTTTAAGAATAGAGTTATGTTTGGCATTGTTTGTTTAATTCTTGAATTGACTATGATTTGTGTCGGTATATCGACATGTCATTTGTTTAGGTTGTTTTTTTTATTTTGATGTCATTTGGTTGGTATATTTTTTTTATTTTTTGTCTTTGCTTCATTGGGTACGAATTTTTATTTTTATATATATGTACACCTACATACACAAGTCGGTATGTGGATTACAAATTGAAGGGGTTATATTTGATACAACAAGTGGATTTGAAGGTTTGGTTGATACTATTTCTTCGCAAATAGGTGTGGATACAACCATTACTGAAATGGTGCTACAATATAAGGTTAACAATGAATTTTCACCGATGCGCATCTATAACAATATGGGTGTGCAGGTGTATTTGGACCAAAAAAAATGCAAACATGGACTTCTTCTTCAAGTATCTGTTGTGTATAACGTGTGTCGATAGATGTATAGAAATAATTTTATACGAAGGGGTTGTGCAAGCTTCAACACAATCATATATAACTAGAAATGCAATGTGCTTAGTTGGGATTGAAATAATGATGAACGAGGAGAATGAAGATGTAGAAATTATTAACAACACTCAAAATAATGATGTTGTAGTGAATCAAATCTACAAAAGTAAGACCTTTCTTGTAGAGTTGATGAGACAATATGCGTTGTTGAGGAGATTTGAATTCACCGTTAAAAGGTCAAGCCATACAAGGTATCTTGTGTTAATTTTGAATTTGATTTTACTAACTTTTTTTTTGTTATAGCAGGTTTGTTGATGTTCTATAAAAAATTTTATTTGTGTATATTGGTTTAACTCAAAAGTTGGCACCTTTGACACTGGTTGGTATTTTTTATTTTTTCTGTGACAATTAATTTGGTTTAATTTTGGTTATATGTTTGTATTTTTGTGTATTGATTAGTGTCAAATGAGATTGTTGCTTGTGAGTGAAATAATGTTTGATTTGTCCAGAAATTTGATTTAGAGTTGGTTGTGGGTTTGGTTATATTGTTGACTGTTTGGATATTGTTTGATCGAGAGTTGGCTATATAGTTAGTAATTTCGTTGGTTGACATGATTATGGTGTAACAGTTGGATTTGGCTGGTTTTGAACTTTGTTATTAAATTTGGTGATTATGGTATGAAAGTTGGTTAAAAACCTTAAAAATATTGTTACTAACATGTCCTTTTTGCTGTTACAACTTGAAGTGCCCAACAAATGGCTACAGGTGGTTGTTTAAGTCTTCATGTCTGAGCAATTCTGGATTGTTCAAAATTCATAAACTTTGTGATACATATATGTGCCCAGCAAAAGGTACACTGATGTTGAAACGTCAATGTAAAAGCAGTGTGCTTGGTGCAATGTTGTTAGAAAAATGCATTGATCCCAAAATCAATTATACACCAACTGAAATCAGAAAGGACATGAAGAGGGAACATAGAATTACATTAAGTTATATGCAAGCTTGGAGAGGTAGGCAAAAGATATTTAGTGTACTACAAGGGGACCCAACTATGTCTTACGGCAAAATATCAATATATTTATATATATCAGAAAAAACATGTCCGGGAACTATAGTGAATTTAAGAAAGGCAGAGGATGAACGATTTTTGTATACATTAATTGCATTGGATGCATGCATTAGAGGCTAGGAATATTGTCGACCAATAATGGTGGTTGATGGTACACATATAAGGTCGTCGTTCGAAGGTACAATATTGATTGCTAGCACTTTGGACACCGGAGGTGAGTTTTGAAAACTTCATAAATCAGATTATAGTTTCATGTGTTGTAATTTTATTAATTTTTTATGTTTAATTGTAGGTCATATATTGCCTCTAGCATACAGTGTGGTGGACTCAAAAAATAATAAATCATGGAATTGGTTCTTTCAATGTTTCAAATTAGCATTCAGTGATAGGCACCGTATGTGCTTTGTTTCAGATAGGAACAAAAATATTCGAAATGTCATTGCATCTATTTATCCAGGATTTCCACACTACGCTTGCATATATCATTTATGGACAAATGTGCTGAAAAGGACCTATAATAATACCGAGGAGGTGAGAAAATTATTTTTTAGCTTGGCAAAGGCATACACAGTTGAGGAATTTGAGAACCTGATGAGTCAATTGAAGGATATTAGTCCAAAATGTCACGCCCATTTGATAGAGGTTGATTTTGAGAAGAGGTCCCGCACACACTCAACTGTAAAGAGGACATGGACACTAACAAACACTATTGTCGAATCAATCAACAATGCAATTTCTTGGACGTACGCTCCCTGTAGTACCTATGCTGGAGTACATGAGAAAAATGATTGAAACATGAAATGAGAAACACAATCAAGAAGGAAGGGAAACTATAACAATTCTGACAAACAAATACAATCTGATGTTATTGGATAGTGATAGTTTGTCGCATCGGATGACAGTATGATTCTGATTTTTCAAATAAATAATGGATTTATTGATGTTTGTGGATAAATTAATAAATTATTTTTGATTTTTTTTACAGGTGAGAGCATCAACGAAATATCTTCATACTGTTACGGATGGTACAAAGAGGTTCATTGTTTATTTAAACATAAGAATGTGTTATTGCAGGAGATTTCAACATGATAAAATTCTCTGTGCGCATGCAATTACGGCTATTGCATACAGAAACAAATATGCTGAGGTCTATTGTTCAATTTAGTACAGTAACAAAAATTTTCAAGATGCATATGCAATACCGATTGATTCGTTGCCTTGCAATAGCACTTGGATTATTTCAGATGATGTGTTGGGTGAGACTGTGCTGCCACCGGATGTAAAGAAAGGACCAGAGAGACTATCAAATTATGATCGGAAGAAAGGGCTTTATTGAAGTGAAATTCAAAAGAATCAAGATTACATGCAGTAAATGTGGGTCAACAGGTCATAACAAAAAGACTTGCACTCATTCTCAAGATAAACTCTGAAGGATTGATTTCTTGTTCAAAATTGTATAAAGGTTTGGGTGATTTGTTATTTTATGGGCACGGTTCATGGCATGTATGCAGTTTTTTTTACACAGTTGTTGGTGGGTTGACCGTTGAGGTAGATGATTTTTGTTTGGTTGATACTATAATAATTTCTTTATTTTTTTGGTGGACATTCTACTTGAAGATATTTTGATATGTGTTGGTTAGTGGTATAATGTTGATTTTGACAGTTGGGGGTTGATTAAAGGAAAAATTGTAAACAATGTGGTTAGTTAATGATGTCATGATGTTTTAATGATGATTTGTTTGTACAAATCTAGTTTGATTTATTTTAATGTGAAATTTAAACAACAAAATTGTAGAGTTTTATTTGACTTCATTTTGATTGATACTATGGTAATAAGTTCGTTTGAGTACAAGTTATCAAGGTACTTTGAAAAATAAAATTCACCTAAACCATTATGTTACTTTAAAATTCAATAATATAACAAAAAATACATCCAAAATTAAACCAAAGGTCTGAAAATCAAATAAAACTCTACAATTTGTCAAGGTCATTTGAAAATAAAATTCACCTAAAACATTGTCTTAGTGATAATTCAATAATATAACAAAAAATACATCCAAATTTAATTCAAAAAGTTTGTTGGAGTGCACATTGTAAATGGTGGCATTTTATCATTAAAAAAACACTGTTAAGTTTGTCTGAGTTATGTTTATTTATTTAATTTTTTTATGTAAACTATGTTAAGATATTTGTTGTAATAAGTGAATTTTTTAGTGAAATATGCACAACACATTGTTAGAGTTGTATTTGATATTTTTTGGTTGAAACTATGGTAATAAGTCTGTTTGAGTACAAGTTATCAAGCTACTTAAAAAAATAAAAATCACCTAAATCATTGTCTTAGTTTAAAATTCAATAATATAAGCAAAAATTATATTCAAAATTAAACCAAAAATCTGAAGAAAAAAATAGAGATGCTGACGGGAAAAAAAAAGTTATATAGATAAAAGTCTTAACAATAAATAACTACAAATCCAAAATGTCAAAAAATTCAAAATGTCTTAAAAAAAATTATAAAAACAATGTTCACAGAAAATGTCTGAAAGTAGAATATGATAACAAAATGTTTAATTATTCCTTCGAGGTATCAACTTTGACCGAACCACATTGTCACTGATTGGAATGTATTTCCTTGCAACTTTTGGCAACCCAAATCGACTAACAACCTTCCCATTGACTTCACTTTCACTGACTGCTTCATCCTCTATCTTTCGTGTTCCATATTCCCAAATTAACGCACCATACCTCAAACAAAAAAAATGCGGGTCTATAAAAAAAGTAGAAATATCCAACTGGCCTTGCGAATAGTATTCGGCAAAAATACAAGTGTATAAATCGCAATCATTTGAAAAATAAATGAAAAGGTAAATTATGATTAAATGGAGTACTAATGGGACTGATTACACGAAAAAAATTGAATAAAATCAGAAAAAAATTAATAAAACAGTATTGGTCGAACCCTTTTAAAAAATGAGATCATGTGTTAATTAAAAAAAATAATTCTAGAAACAAAAGTAAAAATTAATTTTCAAACATTTAAATAACCTCTAACACCAAGAATAGTACTTTGAATGTAGAAAGAATGACATTCAAAACCACGAAAAGGGTTACACAACAATATCACAAAAGTACAAACAAACTTCTTAACATTGTTGGTTAATAGTGCACATGTAACCAACTAATTCACCCATTACAGAACAAACTTGATAACATGAAATTCAAAGAAAAAAGGGTTACCAAGAATATCACCAAAATGTAGATAATTACTTAACATATTTAAATAAAAAAAAACTAACAAAAAGTAAAAATATTTATTGTGGGTATTGAGCCATCAATATCATCAAATATCGTCAACAATATCACCAAATATCACCAACAATATCACCAATAATCAGCCAACCATATCATCAAATATCAGGAAAAAAATCAGAAAAATGAAAAACATTATGCAACATCTCCAACCAACAAATATCACCAACCAACATAAATAATATTATTCCAATTCTTAGAAAAAAAAATAAGATCTTGTGATAATTACAGAGATGGTTATTTTAAAAAAAAAGTTTACTTCGAAGCTTCATGTTGTTGAGGAATATTGTCACCGATGAAGTAATCTAGAGAATTCCCAAGAGCACGCTCCATAGATTCTATCTTGTTCTTCCAATCAATGTCATTTCGTTTCTCATAAAAGTTTGTGCTAATGAAGAATAAGGAAATAATTTGTGCAAGTTTCTTCAACACAAGATTGACTACAGCACAATGCTTGGATCCAACTTCAAATAAAGAGTCAAACACATTAATACAGAGGTTTTTTATCCATATCACATCCTACACCCAGTGACATAAATCAAGTATATTGATGAGGATTAAAATATAGTCAACTAACTAACACCCATGGGGTATTCACATGTATCTTATATCCCCAAATGTATTGAGCAACCTCATAATTGGAGGTAATTACTCAACTATCTTTCATGCTCTTAAGCCAAGAATCATATATTTGTTCGACTCATCACATGAAAAAAAAGTTCATAAATGTAACTCTTGTATGATTTTCGGGTTCATACTTCATTTTTTTTTTAAGGTAGTACCACTACAAGAAAATTGGTCTTTAACGAGGGAAAATTCTGTCGTTAAAAGTATAAATCCGGTCGTTATTGACTAAT
>JBCEWC010017365.1:0-12551 GCA_038996855.1 Solanum aculeatissimum
GCTTCCGCGTTTCCGAACCGATGATGAGTGTAATGATGCTATGATGGCTTGATCGAGGGTCTTCGGGTCCTCTTTCGTCATGTCACATCTAGGCCCCTATTTGGGTCGTGACAATTAGTTACTTGATCAGCTATAGGATCACTAGGATTTTGAGGGACCAGAGAAACGACTCTCATTAGTGTTGGCTCCCTCTGAATCGGTGCTTTTTTATAGAGGCATTTTCTAAAAATTACAAGGAACAAGTATTAGAAAAAAAGAGTCTTAAGGAATACTATGTGGCATAATATAGATCATGAAAGAAGTGAAAGTTCTTAAAATACTTCATAGCCTCTTACTCATAGATGTGGCGTGTTTCACACCGATAAATAAGACCCTACTTGATGTGCCATATTGGACACTCTAGAACACTTCAAAACCTTGTACTCTGATACCAAGTTTCATAACCCAAGCTAGGCTCTAGGTGTGACATGACAAAAACCTTGAAGGACTCCAACCAAGTCATCTTACCATATCATACATGAGCATTCATAAGGTAAGCAAGCATCAATGAAAAATCTAAGAGGGGATAAGTAATGGGCCTCGTAATAACTCTAAGGAAAGACGTAATTTTAGTAAATAAAAGGACAATATAGACTTTTTACACAATCCAACATGCCTTTACATAGTTTAGCATAGGTGGGGGATAAGATATGCCCCTAGCTCACCCTCAAGGAAAAGTAATACAAGAAGTAGTCTCATAATATTCCAAAAGCTAAATCAACAATGGTATAGTAATACTAGGTTTACCCTCAAAGCATGAGGACTCAACACAGAGCCTTCGAAAAAAGTGCCAGAATCTAGCCACAAAAGTGAGGAGTAAAATGGGAACCCTTTCATGCATTATAAAATAATGCAGACAAAAGTTTGCGTTAGTATATTTGAATATACTAAATATGTAGGAAATGCAATGTAAAGTGAAACATGTAGTGCAAAGATTGAGTGAGGATTATTATATGATATGAAATTCAAAAGCGTAGGTAAACATGAAAATGGTCAATGCACAAATGAATCATAGATGAAGTCATGTAAAGTATTATAAAGAACCATACATATGTGGGAGTAACCATAGCTGACAATAAGACCATGCGAGCTATAATATGAAATCTCGATATTGCCCCTACATAAAAAAAAGAGTCTATTAGTCAAAGTAGAACTCTACCTCATAAAAGGGGGTGTGATCGTGAGATATGTGGATCCACTAGCACGCTATATTGGTAAAAGAAATTCTACGGTGGCACATAGTTATGAGACTTTACTACAAAGGACCCCTTGGGTTGAGTCCTCACCTCAAAGTCTTATTCTATACTAAGTCAAAATTTCACGAAATACTTATCATAAAAGTCATACTTATCATAGATTCATAACCTTGTCATAATTCATAGTTTTCATTAGCATATCATGTAGGAAATGCAATTCAAACAAACCAATCCAATTTATAAAATCTTGTTCTTAGAATAACACATTTTTCATGTAATTCATGTAATGTGGGTGTATAACTTTCATCATTATAAATCATATCCTAATAGGGTCTTAAGTAATCTTTAAGGCCTTAAGTCACCCATTTTCATAAACTTGTTTGGACACTTGAATTTGCATGATCATGACTTGAGATGAAAATTAGAAAAAAATATGGATTCACAATTAATAAACTTAAAATCATGTAATTGAATTGAATTCATGCATAATCATGTAATTTGAGATCAATTAAATCAAAATTGAAAGAAACCATAAATAAATTTCTTGAACGTTAGATAGCATAAAAGAAAGTCCATTTGTAAATCGTTTAATTCATACAATTTGATCCAATTCATACATAACTAAGTACATAATAACGACATAAATCATAATTCATGCAATTGGAATTTAGATCATGAGATTCTTTAAAGTACTTACTTCAATTATGATGAAAAAGACAGGAATTCTTTGGACTCCATGGGTGAAAGGGATCCGTGGATAAATACCCACATACCTTAGGTGAAAATACTAGGAGAAATTTGAAATTGAGTGGTAAAGCTTGAAACCCTAGCTTAAATTCTTGAGTAGAGCTTGAAGAGAAAGAAGTTGAGAGAATTTTTAATGTTTGGGAATTTAGGGTGTGAATGAGGTAAAGATGGCATGGGTTGGGATGGTTATGGATAGTTATAGGGTCAAAATGATGTAGTTTAGAAGTTAGAAGGATTGAAAATATAAAAAAAAACAACCTTAATTAAATTTTACCAGATAAGGTCTACAAACCCCATCTGCGATCCTAGTTCCATGTACAGACCGTAGAGTCCATTCGTAGAAATCAAGCCCAAATTTTAGGGTTTCTGAAGATGATGTACAAAACCCGTTCTATGGCCCATTGTTTGATTCATGACCCATAGAAGGGTCTTGTCTTGTTGCCTTGAACCAGATCTTGAAACTTGAAAATTGGGATCCATACGACTTGAGACCACGATCCATAGATTATTTTATGGTCTATAGAAGTACTTATAATACCTCAATATTTTTTTAACTAAGATCGAGCCATTCTTTATATACGTATAAGGTTTTACCGAATGATTCTTAATTGAACATAGGTGTCAAGGTAAATTATTTAGTGCCAAAATAGATTTGGAGATGAATTAAGGTTATAAGAACTCTCTAGTACAAAGTTGAGTTAAAAGTTTCCTTACCGATTAAGTTTTGATATAACATTTTATAAACGTTAGGTGATCCAATAGCTCCTAATTATATATGTGTGTGTGTGTGCGCGCGCGCGTGTGTGTGTTAAGATCAATTATTTATTTAAAGTGTATTAGATGTGATTTAGAGTTATAAGGTGTCTTTTATATCATGTCAAAGCGAAAGAATTTCTATCGACTAAGTTTTTGTATGAGTTTATAGAAAGGTCAACTTTAAATGACTATATCTCCTAGAATATAAAGAGTTAGGTTGACCACAAAATATCAAATTAATGATCTCCTAAATCCTCTTTCCAATGTCATCAAGATTGCATCATTTTGAGTTCGGGGTAAAAAATTATAATCATTTTACCGTAGACTTCCAAGTAGAGATTTATAGGTCAGCATCTAAGAACCTTAACCTATGGGTCATAAATGGGTTGACGACCCATAACTCCTAACTCATGAAAAAGTTCTTTAAGCCAGTTTTTAGGTTCCGATTCCTATGTACTTAACCACAGATTGTAAAAGTGTCAGTCGGTCATAGTTTGGGCTCCCAAAATAAACTTAGGACCCTAAATCTTAGACCAATTTATGTGATTGGCTTTTACGGAACATAAAAGCTTTTGCAGACCATATATGGGCTCGTAGATGTCTTCGATGGTGTTTTAATGAGGTTTAGTTTGGTCTTTTTCAATCCTTTTCAACCAAAATCTTAACGTTTTTGGATTAATTTAGGTCCCTTATAAATACCCAATATATAGGTCTGTTCTCTCATTATCACTTAGAATTCTTTAAGAGCAAAATTGGAGAAGAGAAAAGCTAGGGATCAAGTGTTTCACGAAAGTTCTTAGCGTTTCGATTAAAGTTTCAATCTTCCAGGTATGTAAGGCTATCATTGCATTGGATTGAGTTTGTCTACGTACCCCACGTCTAAGTTTATGTTTTTGATGAGTATTGAATTAAGTAAAAATCTAGTTTTGAATTTCAATTGAGTCAATTCTTCTTATATTGAGTTCTATATAATTATGTATCCAAGTTATTATCATTTTATTTTTGGAATTGTTGTTTGTGATTACTTTCTCCATAGTTGAGTTGATGATCATGACTTTCCCATGCAACATTGGATGTTGAGATTCATGATTTTATGCATTAAACAAAGTTTTTTTTAAGTCAATGTTATACATGTTTTGAGTAAAGATGATGATTTTCTATGTGATGGCGAAAATAATGATTTGAATTATTATATATGTATTTTATTTAGTCCAAAAAAATATATTTTGAGAAAAGAGTCTTGATGAGATTGAATGACTTTTAAAGAATATTTTATTGAGTTTTCAAAGAGCATGAGCATTGATTTTGTATGAGTTTGAACATTGAGTTAAATGATGTTTTGAAGAAAGAGTTTTGATGAGATGTGAGTGACTTTTTGAAACGTATTTTAAATGAAAAAACATGATGAGATAAGATGAAATTGAATTGATGAAAAGGTCCATTGAGACTTGATGACATGATTTGAAATGTTAATAGATAGAAGTACACGTTTTGGGGAGGAGTATTATCATCGATTTGGGTAAGGTACAAATAACTCAAGCCCCATAAACTATGTGGCCGCCGTAGGATAGAGGTCTAGCCTCTCTTGTCCCAAAAGAGGACTTTAATTGTGGATCCAATGAGATGAATCTTCCTTACTCTGACAAATTATTCAGTGGCTATGTCAATGACAGACAAAGCATTGTATTATCACTCGCTCATATGGTGATGGTTGTCGGTTAAAGAAACTTTCTAATGATGATAATTGACTGGATTTGAATGAGATTACATATGATTGAGTTGATTTGAAAAATATTATTTTATATTATTTTAAACTTGCATATCATATTGAGTTGAGTTGAGCTTTATTATTGTTAGTGAGCTTTTCTTGAATTTGTTCTACTCTCTTACATACCGTACATTTCATGTACTGATGCCACTTGGTGCTGTATAATTTTATGATGCAGATACATTTTAAAGATCTACAAGAGACACTTTGTTGAAGATCTATTCAGTTCTAGATAGTGGTGAGACCTCATTGCTTTTGGAAGAATCTATTATTTTGAGTTGTCTTCTTTTAGTAGTCTTTCGAGGTAGCCTTGGACCTTCTTATGAGTTGATAGAGATTTCATAGACAGAGTTAGACGGAGTTAGAGTGGAGTCTGTTTTCCTTTTGAATCGATTTTGAAAACTATTGTTATTTATTTAAATTGAAACATTGAGTTATTTTAATAAGAAAGTCTTGAAAAATATTTTATATGATAATTTAAATGCCCACTTGAGCAGTTTCTTTTGTTTCATTGAGTCCGTCGTTAATTGAATAAGTGATTAGGCCAAGTGGTTCTCTTGGAAGCCAAAAATAATTTCAAAGTGTCAGTCACGCTTAGGGTACCCTTTTCGGTGCATGACAGTAGCCTCGTAGATTGTCCAAAAATTTCAAAAATACTCTTAAGTGTCCAAGGGTTCTACAAACCCAATCCACGGTCCGTAAAGCTTTATATGACTCGTATACTACTTTCGTTCTGTTGAAGATAAAATTTATACTTTTAGAACTTCAACAATGATTGCCATCCACGACCCGTCAATCCATTTACGATCCGTACAATGCCTTTTGTACAACACTAAAAATTTTTAAATATTTTTTTAAGTCTTGGATCACCTACGAGATTAAATCTATGACCCACACAGATTTGTATGAGTCGTAGACTGGCTTGTAGTCCCTGACACCAACATTGTTTCTGTAATTTTCTTTCTTAATCCGACTTTCCAGTTTATTGGTATTACATTATCTCCTATTTTATATATCATGATTCTTCACACGTTCACAAGCTAAAAATGATTTATCCATTTTGATAGAGACTTAATTTAAATAAAGGCTCATTGAGCAAAATATAACCTTACTTCTTTTTTAGTCCAAAATATATTTTAGAAGAAAACGATCTCCGCCCCTTTTTCTAAAATAAAAAAGGACAAAAAAATAGGTGTTTGAATTTTAGTGTCACCAATTTAATGATTTTTGAAGTGCAGAAATTTGGTCATAATAAAATATCTGCATAATAACACATCCCTCTTTTCTACCTAATTTAGTATCTTCCTCTTTGTCACATTCATCAACCACAACAAAATTACCAATTAGTCTTCTTTGTCACTCTCATCAACCACAATAAAATTTTTTAAAAAAAAATTAAATATAAAATTTTATTAAAGAAATAAAGAAGTCCACAACTCACTTGGACCTATTACTAAAGTCTGAATAGAAAAATAAATTAAAATCTACTAATCCAACTCAAATGACTATATAACACTTAGCTTTATGAGGGAAAATGTAGGGTTTCCTAATTAGTTCTTCCCCCTCTTCATCTTGCTTTGAAATGTTATCGGAGTGGAACAACAGGTCTCTTCGAGTTCTTCTGCTATGAGTTACTAACTTGTTGCCCTTATGTGTCTTGTTCATCCTCTTTGTATCAACTATCAAAATAATATCCCTAACCTTTTGTTCTTCAATCATATTGCAATGTGAATCTTTCCATCAGACTCTTCCATTGTACAACTGTGCTCTTTGGTTCCATGAGCTTGCTGAACTATGTTTTGATGGGTTGCGTGGTGGCTAGATTTTCATCTCTAGGTATGTACCCTCTTGTTTCTTTTGAAACTCTTTCAACTTTTGTTGTTTTTACCTCTTTCTGTTCCTTAGATGGTGTCGAAGTAGAGAGCAAGGGAAGCTTTATTCCACCTTCTGTGATTATTGGTGATATATCTACCAGGTTTCGCAACTCTGTTATGTCCCCAAATCTACCCATTTTGCTGAGTCCTTTTGTTGGCTAACCTAGGCTAGTTAGCATGTCACAATAAAATAACCAATCGATTCAGTAAAAATGAAAAATAAAGAAGACAAACACAAAAAAAAATATTTGATGTTATTTTAAACTATTCAACGCCAAAACAATAAAAACATAAATCAACAATCATGATAAGTTTCAAAATTTATGATTAAAAAATACCAAATCGAATCTCCTTTTTTCCACATGTTATTTTAAAATTTAGTTAAAAATATTGCTAATAATGTTTCAACTTTCACATCCATTACATTGACATTCCAAAAAATAATCCAATTTTTGTACCAACATAATTCATTTAGAAAAACCACAAACAAACAATTGTGTCCCATAAAAGAAGAAATAGGTTGTAATTCAAATTCTTCCTTCCCTCTCTCATGCGGCCTTCTCTTTTCTTTTCCTCAATGGAAACAGATTCCTAATCCTTTATTTTTCTTTGTTTCTACCAGTCTCCTTATTTTTGAAAATGTGAAATGACCAAAATACCCTCATAGGTAACATTACAGGCCGTTCATAACGTGGACGACAGACGCAAACAAAAGGGTGAGTCGGTTGTATTTGAGTTATTTAGGAACAGTGCCGTCACTTTAGCCGTCTATGCTCACCCAGTACAGAAACATATCAATCCAGGTTGAGCTCGCGGGAAATTCAGGTTTTCCAATTCTCCACAAAATTCTCTTCAGAAATTATGCTACTTATTTCACTTCCATCAGTTTTCTGTGAAGCCATTCAAATTGATATCTCTATATGTGCTGGTTCTTTGAATAGAAGACTGTGAATGACTAATTCCTTCTTCTTTTAATCACATTGCTCGTTGTATTTCATACTTGTTACAGCAATGGGTCGGAGGAAATCTAAGCCAAATCGTTCAGTAGGGATTTTGGAACGAGAAGTTCCTACGGGGAAATTAAACGGTAAAACAGATGCTGGAACTGCTAAAAAAGATGAGTCTTTTGTAGTTGATGTGCCATTTTTTGTTGAAATTGATCGGTCTAATCGGTTATCTGACCAACATATGGATATTTCTGAAATTGTTTTATCAGACTTGAAAGTTAATGACGAGTTTGGTCATTCCATATTGGATGAGGAATTTTACCGGGATTCAAGGTATTTATTGAGGTTTAGGGTTAGTAACGTTAATGAGTATCTTACTAGGATAAAGTTGGGTCATTGGCCTGTATTATCTGCTTCTAGTATATGTATGGAAATTGTAGCAAAACAGGAGAAAGAGGGTTTGGGGGAAACAGTTGTCTTGGTGGTGGGAAATTTTGATGGACCTGATGAGGGTATATCAGGGCTAGTCCATTTGGCTAGTTTAAAGTTCTTCACATTGAGACCTGTTATTGTTCCAAATTGTTTAGCGTCTATACAGATGAGGGTGGAGATTTTAAAAAGTGCCTTTGATGCGTGCGAGTCACTTCTTGATACATCCAGACAGCTATGGAAAAAGAGCATGATGCATGTGATGGCTTGGCTACGTCCAGAGGTTGTCACAGCAGAGGCTAGATATGGAGACCACGCGGCAGCACATGTGGATATTGGTCTAGCTTCAGGGTTGGATGAAAGTTCTGCTGCTGCAGGGAAACTTGCTAGGTTTGATGTAGCTAGTTTCTATGAAGCTATTAAGCCATCAAAGTGAGTGGTTCTGCTGACATAAGTTTCAATTTATGTTGGCTGTATCACAAATTTCCTCATACTTGGCTTGCGTTTGTGATATTTTCTGCAGGGAGGAGCCGATGCTTGATGATGACCTTCCTGGTTTGCTTCCTAAGCTTAGACCTTACCAGCGCCGTGCTGCTTATTGGATGGTGCAGAGGGAGAAAAGAAATTCTGACGAATCTTTGCAAAGAAAAATAAATCATTTCATTTCTCCTCTATGTATGCCACTGAGTTTAATTGATACCTCTATAACAATATATTACAATCCATTTAGGTATGTTTCTCTCTCTATGATTTACAGAAAATGTTAACATAGGATTCACTTTACTTCTGCAATCCTTTGAAGCATTTTTCATCCATGGTTCATCCAATATGTCCTCTGAAGTGGACACTTCCAACTGTTGGCACTGACTGAATTTGATTTTGCTATCTTACATTTTATGAATTCAAAGATGGATGATCAACTGCTCGTCATCTTTTGTTCTTTGGATTAGGATGTGACTTGCTATTTACATCCCTAATTCAAGGACAAGCATCCATGTTCCCCTTCTTTTTTGAAAAGATCACATGAATGGTACAATTCGTCTTCCTGACAGCCTAGGTCACTATTGATTGGTGCTTCTTCCTTTTCCTTAAACACACAATTCTATTGTTCTTAGCTGATAATACAAAAGGGTCATAAATTAAAACAGAATCTTTTCAGATTGAATTGATATCTCTCTTAAATATCTCGTTTGTTAAGTTATATTCTTCATACTTTTGTTAACCATCTAAGAAGAGTTCTTATTTAATGATCAGTTTCCGATGTTACTTTTCAGTGGAAATGTATCCTTGTGTACTGAGAGTGCTCCGCCAGTTGTTCCTGGTGGTATATTGGCTGGTAAGCAAAATGACTGAATTTTCTATTCTTTCATCCTTGATCTACTTGTATATGCTTTGCTTTTAGTCCTCAGGGAAGACAATTAAAAATGTGTTGGACACCATAAAATCTTTAGGAAACGTAGGATCATACATTATTTTATCCTCTTTTTTTTTTTTTTTTATGGTTTATTTTCCTTTGCGCTGGTTGATCCTCTGTACATATTAGGACCTTCCTTGATACTATTCGAAGTACGGATTAGGGAAAACAAGGAAAGCAAATAAAGAAAGGAAGAGAAAAGGGATGGAAAGGTACGGACAAAATGGAATCAAAGGCAACTAAATCTATTAAGAGAATTGACCTTATAGAAATATTCAAAGGGCACCTAACCTATTAGAACAAAATGGAATTAAAGGCAACCAAATCTATTAAGAGAATTGACTTCCTACAAATATCCGAAGGGCCCCTAACCTGTTAGAAAGACCTCAAGGGAATTAGATTTCCAATCAACCTTTCTTTCCAAATTCAACACAATCCAAAGCTTCAACCAGCACACAATGCTCTCAAAAGAATTTAGTATTCAATAATCAAGGTAATCTCCACCTGAAGGGAGCTATTCTCCACTATTTTTAGCCTGAGCTAATTATTCCAAAAATATCATTAATGAAATAAGGGTCAAAAAGGAAATAAAAAGAAACAAACAGGTATGAGAAAAGTTCCGCATTTCCTGATTCTTGTTTTCATTCATAGCCCTTTTCTCCCTACTTTGAGTAGTCTTCCACATGGATCCTTGTACTTCCACTTTAGCACGTTATCGAGCTTCATGCCTTAGTTCCAAGAACCCTCCAAGCCTCCAAGGTAGCAACTCGGCCACAAGTCTACAAACCCTTTAGCTTGGCTTCCTGTGTTAGGTTTGATGAAACTCGTTTGCATCATTCTTGGTGTTGTTCATTGATGAAATCTTACCTTATTGATTTAAAAATGTGGATTTAATTTACTGTTTGACATGTGATTGCTTTGGATAACAAACATGACTTGTTTCTTTGAAGAGTTCTTTTTCCTTCAATTTTTCTTTTGTATAAGAACACTTCATATTTTGTTACTGTATCACTGAGTTAGGGGATGAATTTCTTGTTTTCTGATATAATATCTGTATAAGTAATTGATTTATGCTTTGAATGTTTTATTATATATGATGTTAGGCGATTCTGCAAATATTAAGTACCTCGACTGTGAACAAAGCCTTTTGACATTTTACAGTCATTGAAAGCCTTACTTAGCTTTGGTGGCTTCTTCTGTTGTTGTTATATTTCAGATGAGATGGGGCTGGGAAAGACTGTTGAGCTGCTTGCTTGTATCTTTACACATCAGGTGGCATCATCTTCGATTGGCAATGTCACTGGTGAATTTCTCTGTGATGAGGGTCAGAATAGCCTGAGAAGACTGAAAAGGGAACGTGTTGAATGTATATGTGGTTCTGTGAGTGAAAGCATCAGATATAAAGGATTGTGGGTTCAGTGTGATGCTTGTGATGCATGGCAACATGCAGATTGTGTGGGCTACTCACCTAACAAGAGATATACAAAATCCAAAACAATCTTAACTGAGCAGCAGTCAACTGGGAATATGCCCAAGCATGCTAAACGCAAAAATGATGTTAAAATAGTTGAAATGGAAGAAGGCTATATCTGCCAGCCGTGCTTGGAACTGATCCAAGCCCGTGTAGCGCCAGTTGCCTCAGGTGCAACTCTTATAGTGTGTCCAGCTCCTATATTGCCTCAGTGGCATGCTGAAATTGTTCGGTATTTTTACTAATCCTTTCATTATCCTTCTTCCATTTCAAACATGTCATTTTCCTTTGATTTCCTCAATACTCCAATAGTCCATGAATGGTATAACTACATATAAACCAGTTGACATAGATGTTACCAACCCAAACATTTTTTGTATATTTATACGTTATTTGTCATCAAGAGGAGCTATTAGTTGAAGGGGAGCCTTGGAGTAATTGGTAAAGTTGCTGCCATGTGACCAGAAGGTCACAGGTTCAAGCCTTGGAAACAACCTTTGGAAGAAATGCTAGGTAAGGCTGCCTATAATAGGCCCTTGTTGTGGGTCCTTCCCCAGACCCTGCGCATAGTGGGAGCTTTTCTTATTACACTTCTCAGGATGTTTCTTCGGAAAAATTAATCTCTTGATATAATGTTCAGGGCTCCTTAGTTCTTATATTAAAGATTTTAAAGGATGATTAGTATTAAATTCTGATTACAGAATTTAAACCTTGAGATAGTAGTCTATTAATGTCTGTGAATCAGTCTGCAGATATGCACTAGTAAGTCTTTTATCATAAAACTAGTCTCTCTGCATGCACTTTGCGCGTGTACTCATATCAATTAATATTCAAAATAATAATATAAAACTTACATAAGCTCGTAATTCTAATCAAACGCTTAAACCCGAACCTTTCCTCCGTATTTTGAGAATTCATTTGCTTTTATCCCTAATTATTTTTTTTACAATTCACAAAGTTTCAAAAAGTTAGATGAGACTATTCATTTCAATCTACACAAGTTTTGGAAAGTCTCAATTTAGAGAAGGATTAAATTTTGTATGCACCTAAAAGTTTATACATAAATGTTATTATCACCGGAATCATGAAAGATAAAAACAGAAGCCTAAATGGGGATGAACTGTATAAAAAAATAGGTGTACACGTTTAGCTTGTATTACTAATGTCAAACCAAACATCCTCTCCATTTATTAAGCAAAATTGCCCAATAACAACATGCATTAACCATTTATGATATTATATCAATTTTAAAAATATGAGCTAAATTCAATTCTAAATAATCAATGCAAAAAACATTAGAAATATGCTACTCATTCATAAAACTTTTAACTATTTTAAAGCAAAACACATAATCAATTCAAGAAAGAAGTATTAGTTTCAACTTCAATTTGAACTCTATTTTTTTCCAAAAAAAATCTTTTGGCAGGCTCATTTTTAATATATTCCCATGCGGAAGAAGAAAATATTTTTAATTTATCAAAAAGAATTGTATTTTGACTTGTGTGATTATTTTTTCTTAAAAATAAAATATAATTTTAATTATTAGGAAAAAAACATATTAAACCAACAAACCTTACCTCCATAGCTCAAAATGCTACTCCTCAAGAACTAACAAAAAGCAAGTAACTGATCGTAAAAATTGTAGTCTTACAAATGTAAAGAAAAGATAGTAAAAATTAGAAGAAGATGAAGGAAACATACAAGACAAAACTCTATTTACATGAGCAAGAAAGAATGCAAAGGGGTCAAAAACGTTTTTAGTCTTTATTGGTTTTAATTTGGTGTAGGTAAAATTATATAGTTACTATGTAATTGGCCCGCGCTTCGCATGGCCATAAGTAATCTAATTAAGTTTATATATTTTAATATTAAAATTAATAAAATACTCTAAAGTTATTAAGTTCTTTCTA